>JAEIFT010000367.1:0-263826 GCA_018904225.1 Lordiphosa mommai | reverse complement strand
TGATCGTATAGACAACGGTCGCTATAGAAAGGGCGTGGGCACAGATAAGACTAATGTTGAAGTACTTAGCCTTAAATCTGAGAGCGGTTATTCGCTTGTCAACAGGTGTGAAGCTGATGACAGAGCGCCGTAGTCTTTTGCTGACTACGAAACCGCACCCAAACTCGTGCTTGTTAGCGTGGCCGCTGTGGTAGATCTCGCAGGGTACATTTGTTGATGATGTTCTCAACGTGCGGCCCTGTTCAATCCATCGCATCTCCTGGACAGCGGTGATATCAGCTGAATATTTTTCGAGGACATCCACCAACTGAGAATATCAGCACCGTCCTTGTTGAGGGTGCGGACATTCCAGGTGCATATCCTCAAATCGTGGTCGTTAAAACGTTTGCGTTGGTCGTCCTCAGAGGGGGTCCGTATCCGTGGCATTTTTGTCGCATTTTTCATTGGAAGGTCTGTTTTACGGTGGTGGGTACCAAGCCCGACGCACCAACCCTATTTAACCAATAAGGAGGGCTTGCCGCTGACGTTAGCCAGCAGCTTTGCGGATGCATCGCTCTGTTACCAGGGGCCACCACGAGGAGGCGTGAGACGACTTGAGACGCAGTAAGTCAGGATCGCGCTGGGTTCGCCAAGTTGAACCAGTCAGCAACTTTCCCTGAATACATACACCCCCCTTTTAACAGATCAGTTGCGGGTAAATGTTGTTAGAGCAGATCAGTTTTCCAATATAGACTGTTGACCCATGAGAGTAAGTTGTAATAAATAAATTTTGTAAAGATAGGTAAACAAATACTTGTTTTAGTTTCGATAAATGTTTTTATTGACAGTTATTTGATTTAGTATAATGACAACAAAAATTGTAGACACAAGTGTCCACAGTTAAAGGAATTAAATCGCTGTTTTTGCTCATAGTTGTAGGTGATATTTTTTCCCAAATATCAAATTAGTTCCTGTGGTGGTTGCAAATTACCGAAACTATCGAAATATTGATTTTCTCCATTAGTTCTATAATAAGCCACCCAATGTGTAACATTTGATTCCGTATTTGCCAAATTGATAATACCGCATTCTCTCTTCAATGGGCGCTTTGGTAGTGCATCTCATAAATACACCTCTGAAATAACGAATATACTTGGGGGCAAACTCCATCAAATCAAGATTGGTTAGCGGCTTATTGAATGACAAATATACTCTTCATGCCAAGCATTGAATACGCAATTAGATAAGCCCAAGGAGAAGAGCTTCATACTGGATATGCACTGTAAGTGGAAAAACAAAGGAGGTTGGGCTAGTCAATTTGTAGGAACTAAAAAAAACTTACGGAAGAGGCCAGTATGGGCCAGTCAAAGAGGTTGCAATACGTCCCGCGATGAGATAGAGCTTATGGGAAAGAAAAAGGGCTATTTATATAATGCCCAAGATTAGGGCGTAAAGTACCAATCTTTGCCTTTGTCTAAGCTACCCTGAATTCTAGATAATATTCAAATATATATATAATATTCACAGAAGCCCAGAGAAAGGTAGAAGCTTGACTTAGAGTTTTGGTAAGCACTGAGTTTGAATTTGGAAGCAATCCCAGAACAACAATAAACGAGAAGGCAAAGCTAACTTCGACTGTGCCGAAGTTTTAATACACTTGAAAAACTTTACTCCAACTGATTTAACCAGTAAAATATATATAGGATATAGATATCAGATATTACAAAATTTTAAATCATTGATAATAAAAATAGGATACTGTTGGGCCAAACGTGGCCCACAGTTTATAAACATAATTTAATCTTACTTAAAGTCTTGAATACCCATTATATTTCGTGAAACTCTTTTATTTGTAATTTCTTACAATAATCTTAAGTTAAGAATCACCTAATGTTCTCTGAGTTCCTTTTAGCTTACTGTAAAAGTTCTCTCTTCTTTTGTACTTGTAATTCGCTTGCTGCGCCTAGCTCACACTTTGAAATATTAAACAGTTCTTTGCAAGCGATCGAGCGAAATGGTTGTGCCTCATTGCGTTGGTTGGAAATTGGACTAACGTGGTTTTGTCAAGCTTCACCCCCACCCCTTTGATCTCGTGCAGGATAGGAAAACGCTCCTGACCTTACATTTTGGCCCCAACGTGGGGCAGTGGAGTTTAAGTTTCACGCAATCATTTCCAAATGCTATAATTTTATTGCATTATCTGGAAAAATTTGGACCTTTGGATCAAGGAATGATCGTTTATTGCACGCATTGCAATCGCCCTGCCTCCCTCGCTGACGCATCGCCGATCCAGCATTGCAATCACATTGCCCTGCGACCCCCGCTGTCGCATCACCCTGGAAAAGTTTTTGGTTGCTAGCATTTTCATCGCCTTGCGTCCCCTCGCTGACGCATCGCCGAGCTTCTTCTAAAAACCTACATCGAAGGATAGATCTTCTGTGCCGCCCCTCGCTGCCGCACAGTCAAAGTTCCATCAAAATTTGCCTACGTGACCATCCAGTGCTCACCCCGCGACCCCTCGCCGTCGCTTTGTCGAAGTTTGTCTTCGTCTTGTCTTGTCTTCGTCTTCGCTTCGTATTTTTTGGTCTCTCTCAGCTACACATCGAATTGCGCAGTAGACACACATACAGACAAGAAATTGGTTTTGAGCGCAAATCAACTCTCTTTGCCACTCAATTCGTCTTTGCTTTGATCAACTCAACATTTCGTGCTGGCAACGCTGCTACAACACATAAGAACACAGAAGAACAAAAAACTACAAAATTTCGAAAAGGAAGGAAATATTAAATTAATTTAATTTTTTGGACATCAAAATGACTTTGGAAAAGTTAAAACAACAACGTGCTAATATTCGTCGGAATATTACTCGATTCGCAACATTGTGGATCCAGATCAGGCCGCAGAGCCACAGGCAGCAGACGAGTTGCAGTGTCGGCTTGGAATATTGGAAGCCTATTTCAAGCAGCTAATGACGGTCCAATCCAGTATTGAAGATCTGGATTCAAATGACACAGCTCGTGGAGAAATTGAAGATTCATACATTTTCACCAAGTTGGCCATCAAGAGGCAGCTTGGAGAAGACCCTCAACAGAACAACTCTGGCTATATGGATGCTTTGCCTGTGCCCATGCCCATGCCCATGGCGGCCTCATCAATGAAATTACCTAGAATTGCGCTTCCTACGTTTGATGGCAAATATGCAGAATATAAAAATTTCATTTCTCTGTTCAGCCAAGTTATCGACCAACAAACGTGTATCACACCTATTGAAAAGTTCAACCAGCTAATCAGCTGTTTGAAGGGAGCTGCCTTGGAAACAGTTAAGGCTTTTCAAGTGACGTCCGAGAATTATCCCAAAGCACTTCAACGTTTAAAGGAACGCTATGACAACCCAACATTGGTATTTTTGAATAATATCACTTCGTTGTTCCAGTTGCCCAGTGTCAACAAGTCCAATAGCCAACAGCTTCGGAGCCTCATCGATAATGCCTCAGCGCTATACAATTCTTTAAAGTCACTTGGAGATGAGTCGCAAATTGCTCAAGCCATGCTGATATTCGTAATTATGGAGAAGGTTGATCAAGGGACCAAACGCAAGTGGAACGAATCCTTGGATTTTGCAGATTTGCCAACATGGAATTTGTGTGTCCAAGTAGTGGAGAGACATTGCCAATACTTGGAGTCCTCTGGCTAGACGGAAGCTCAAGCAAATCGAGTGCCAACTTCTGGTAAACCACGGAACCAGCCGGCACCACGTCAAGGGCTATCATTTAATTGTACCAATCAAGTTTGTGTTCTTTGCTCCAGTTCGGATCATCGAATGGTTCGTTGCCAGCAGCTCAAAGACATGTCCGTAGAGCAACGCTATGAGGCTGTGAAGCGCCACTCACTATGTCTGAATTGTTTTGGAAAGGGACATCAAGCTTCGAAGTGTCCATCCACACAAAATGTCGCGTGTGTGCTCGCCCGCACCACACTTTGCTGCACCGGGAGAGTACTCAACCAAGGTCAGCATATATTATACCCGTGCCCTCAGCGGCTCAGTCTCAATCGCATGTGGCAGCTCCATCCGAAGGCGCTGTTGCACATACTCATATGAACAAACCCTCAGAGCAGGTAATTTTGGCCACTGCCATAGTTTTGGTTCGCGACGCATCTGGAGGCTATAGGATTGGTCGAGCCTTGCTGGATTCGTGCTCGCAAGTTAACTTTATTTCGGAAGAATTCGCTCAAGCCCTACGTTTACCAAAACTTAAACGTAACATGAAGATTTGCAGCATTGGTGACTCACACAGCCACATTAAGTTCGGAGCATCTACCACCATCAGATCCCGTTTGGAAACTTGCGAATTCTCACTTGATTTTTGCGTAACTTCGCATATTGCTTATCAGCCCGACACAGATATTGATACTTCGTCATGGAATTTGCCTCAAAATGCACCACTAGCTGATGAGCAATTTTACAAAACTCGCCGAATTGATTTACTTATTGGAACTGGAAACCTTTTTTGAAATACTTTCAGTTGGTCAAATCAAGTTAGGTCCTGGTCTGCCCACGCTGCAGAAAACGTTACTTGGATGGATTGTCTCTGGACGCTACGAGAGTCCCCATCGTTCTATCTCACACAGCTATGTCCTGTCCCTAGAGGAGTCCATAAACAAAAATATGGAAAAAACTATGGCGTATAGAAGATGTTAATGTGCCATCAGAAAAACTCACACCGAGCAACGCCAGTGCGAGCAAGTATTCACTCAAACTGTTAAACAACAATCAGATGGCAGAATCACAGTTCGACTACCTTTCAAGGATGATCCTAGTTTTCTGGGCCATTCCTTTCTCGAGACGGCTAAAAGAAGATTTGAGGCGTTAGAAAGACGCTTAAAGCGCACACCCGAAGTCAAGGCATCCTACGTGGAATTTATGATGGAGTTTGAAAAGCTCAATCACATGAGCTTGGTGGCCACACCAAACCTGAGGAACCACATTATTATATCCCTCACCACTGTGTGTTCAAGATGAACAGCACATCGACCCGGTTGAGGGTAGTGTTTGATGCGTCCAGTCAAACTTCAACTCAAAAGTCACTCAACGACGTATTAATGGTAGGGCCAACCATCCAGACAGAATTGTATATGCTGCTACTTCGATTCCGGATGTACAGATATGCAATTACGGCTGATATTGTCAAAATGTTCCGACAAGTACTGATTGACCCAAATGACCGTAAATTTCAATATGTTCTTTGGAGAAATTCCCAGATGAGAAGCTGTGTACCTATGCGCTGAACACAGTCACCTATGGAACGGCTGCTGCCCCATTTTTGGCAATACGTGCCATGATGTATTTAGCTGATCTTTATTCAAACAGCAGCAAGCCTGGTGCCGATGCCATCAAGTTATCTTTTATGTAGATGACTTTCTGTGTGGACATGATTCTGTGGATGGTCTACGGCAGCTAAAGGCAGAGGTTATCGAGATCCTTGGAAAAGGAAAATTTGAACTGGCAAAATGGCACTCGAACCATCCCGAATTTGTTGACGACAGCACTGTAAAGAATTTGAATTTGAGGATACAGCCGTCACAAGCACGCTGGGATTGGCCTGGGACCAGCGGCAAGATGTGTTCCTGTTCGCATTTCAGCCCAAGAAGACATTTGGTTCCGTCACCAAACGTACCATATTGTCTTTGGCGTCATCGCTTTTTGTACCCATTGGGTTTGGTATCGCCTGTGGTCATTGTTGCAAAAATAATTATGCAAGAGCTATGGCTGTAAGTTGGAGTGGGATGAGGCCATCCCACAGCACATGCATCAAGCTTGGACAAGCTTCTTGGAATCATTATCATCGCTGGAGTCATTGAAAATACCACGCTATTGTCTGCAGCCAAATCCTCAAGAACTTCAATTGCATGGATTTTGCGACGCATCCATTCGCGCTTACGGATGTTGTGTATACGCGCGCACTGTGGATAGCGATGGCAAGGTTAGGGTACAGCTGATAACTTCCAAGTCCAGAGTGGCACCAACACGAAAACTCTCTGTCCCAAAATTGAATTGGCCGCTGCTCACCTGTTGGCGCTACTATTTACCAAAATCAAAGAAGTTTTCTCAACCGAATATATCACTTTTCTTTGGAGTGACTCGCAGACCGTTCTGCATTGATTCAGCAACATTCGGCAACACTGTCCACATATGTTGGGAACCGAGTTTCCGATATACAAGAAAATACGTCAAATTGTATATGGAGATATGTGCCAACTCGTTTCAATCCGCCGATTTGGTATCCAGAGGATCTACGCCTTTGGATCTGCAAGACTCAAATTGGTTTGAGGGGCCGGCATTCCTCGCACAGAGTTCCAATCTTTTGGCCAATTGACACTCGGCATGGGTTGATCTCGAGATGGTGAACCTCGAGAAGCGGAAGTCAGCCTTCAAGATTTCCAGTGGAGCGCAATCGCCTATTGGAATTCCTTCAAGATGTTAGTTCACATCGTCGCTGCTTGCATATTGTTGCATGGATGTTACGTTTTGGCTGGCGTATCACCAAAAAAGTCGCATCATTTGATACCCCATCACCTGGTCCAGAAGAGCTGCAACGTGCTCTCCATTGTATAGTATGGAACATACAGCAGCAAAACTTTGCTGAAGAAATAAGTGCACTTCGCAAAGGCCAACAAGTATGTAATCATCTCAAATTTCTTAATCCGTTTTTGCAGTCCACAGACGGATACATGTTGATGAAAGTTGGAGGGCGTCTGAATTGGCAGACGTTCCTGAGACAGTAAAATACCCGATACTGCTTCCCAGCAAAGATGATTTGTTCGGAAATAGTGCAGTTCCCTTCATCTACAAAACTACCACGCAGGACCAAAGGCATTGGTTGGACTCATACGTCAACATTTTTGGATCATTAATGCCCGAGATTTAGCCCGCAGTGTTGTCAAGGCTTGTGTACACTGCGTCCGTTATAAGCCAAAGCTGCAGCAGCAGTTAATGGGACACCTCCCAGTTGAAAGGTTGTCTCCATCTCGGCCATTCTCACGATGTGGAGTGGATTTTTGCGGACCTGTCAGCACATATCTTCGGATTCGGGGCAAGATCCCAATCAAAAGCTACATTGCTATATTTGTATGCTTTGCGTCGAAGGCCGTACATATCGAGGTTGTTTCGGACTTATCGACAGATGCATTTCTGCCGCTCTAAAGCGTATGATTGCCCGACGCGGTCTACCCTGGATATATTTTGCGATAACGCAACTAATTTTGTTGGAGCGAGCAACCAGTTAAAGGAACTTCAAAGTTTCTATTCAAGCTAGAAACTCAGCGATCGATTGTCTCATTTTGTACTAATGAATTTATTAACTTTCGTTTCATTCCTCCCAGAGCACCACATTTTGGAGGCCTGTGGGAGGCGGCAGTCAAGAGTGCCAAAGGATTGATGGCTCGCAGCTTGGTGAATGCTCGTCTAACATTTGAAGAGTTAACGACAGTGACTGCTGAGGTGGAAGCAGACCTAAATTCTCGTCCATTGTCCCCACTCTCGCCGGACCCAAATGATTTGGGTGTTCTGACACCAGGTCACTTTCTGACTGGTGGCCCCTCTTCGAGCTTTACCTGAGTACCCAGTTGCTGACGAAAAAACTGGACCACTTGGAGCGCTGGAGACGTTTACTGGCATCAAACAATATTTTTGGCAACGGTGGCTCAAAGATTATGTGAGCGAGCTCCATGCTCGTTCAAAGTGGACAAAGACATCTGCGAGTGTCTCCGTTGGCGATTTAGTTCTCGTTCATGAGGACAATTTACCTCCACAGAAGTGGATCATGGGTCGCATCATAGCGACAATTCCTGGCAAGGATCAGCGAGTTCGAGTAGCAGATGTTCGAACAACCAAAGGAGTCATAAGGCGACCTATTCATAAATTGGCATTGCTTCCAGTTTCTTGAAAGCCCCACGAGCTTTCAACGGGGCCGGGATGTTGGGCCAAACGTGGCCCACAGTTTATAAACATAATTTTAATCTTACTTAAAGTCTTGAATACCCATTATATTTCGTGAAACTCTTTATTTGTAATTTCTTACAATAATCTTAAGTTAAGAATCACCCTAATGTTCTCTGAGTTCCTTTTAGCTTACTGTAAAAGTTCTCTCTTTTTGTACTTGTAATTGCTGGCTGCGCCTAGCTCACACTTTGAAATATTAAAACAGTTCTTTGCAAGCGATCGAGCGAAATGGTTGTGCCTCATTGCGTTGGTTGGAAATTGGACTAACGTGGTTTTGTCAAGCCACCCCCCACCCCTTTGATCTCGTGCAGGATAGGAAAACGCTCCTGACCTTACAGATACCATAAAAAAACTTTTCTTAGTAAAAACACATTTTCCGACCGATCGGTCATAGTCATCCGATTTTTATAAATTTATTTAATATAAAAAATTTGTAAAAGCATATAAAACTAATATCTACCAAGTTTGATGACAATACGATGGAAAACAAAAAGTTTTTCTTACTACAACTTTTTTGACCGACCGTTTCTATGGCAGCTATATGCTATACCCTTCAGTTCCAGCGGGAGCAATTGCTCCCTTTCATGGCTGAATTTATGAGTGAATTCAGAGCTGAGTTGGCGCTGCAAAATCATGACCGATATTCTGCTCATATTCGCAACTCAAATGTTGTGGCGAAAAATCAGAATTTATTATAAAATTCAGTATATATATAAATAATTAATTATATGAATAATTATTTATTCAAATAATGATATATTTTTATAAAATAATTATTGAGGGTATTCACTAGTCCTCGTAAAATGGTAAATTGTAAATGGTAAACTCCATAAGTTTACGATACAACAACAAAACACATGAGAAAAAAAATACAACCTTTCCGAGACCCTGTGGTATGTTTATAAAAATGCGTCCTAAAATTGTAAAGTGTTAAAATCAAAATATCGAATAGAAAAACTTAGTATCGTGTCACTCTAATACAGCTATTTAGTTACTTTATATTCGAAATAGGCGATGGCTGAGTGGACAGGCATGATGGCTGCTTTTTGTAATTTGTCGGTTCAAATCCAGGCAAAGACAAAAAAAGGACTATTTTTTTTTATGTCTTTTTTATGAATATGTTATTTATTTTTCATTCCCGTTATTGTAGAGTAAAAATGGTACTTTATTCTAATGCAAATTAATGTAACTGGAAGAGGAAAGAATTCCCGACACGCTAAGTATAAATGTTCTTTATCAGCATCAAAAGCCGATATGCTTAAGTCCGTCTGTCAGTCCGTACGCCTTTCTTGATGAACAATTAGATCTCGGAGAGAAGAAAAAACTGAATAGATCAACCAAATTTGAAACTTATGCAACAAAATTAATGAAAGTAAAAGCGCCAAACTATTACCGATTTATAAAAACATACCGAAAAGTATAAAAACATAGGCTCTACCTACAAATAAACGATAATAAAACTAAAAAAAAAAAGTGTTTATCACCCACCCCCTTCAAGGATCGAACACACAACCATCAGTTTTAGAGTTATGCATTCAACGCCCTACGCCACCGACCTAGCAGAAAAAGGTCGTAAATATTAAGCTTTTAATCTACTGTGGTTTACTACTAAAATTACTATCATGAATCACAAAGGGTCTTTCAGTAGCTTGTGTGTTGTAAATTTACCATTTACCATTTTACGAGGACTAGTGAAAACCCTCATTGTAATTTTTGTGACTAAACATAACAAAAAAAGAGCGAGAGAGAGAAAGCAGCTGCACGCTGACTCTCTCACGCAACGTAGGCCGAAAAAAACAACAACGAAGCAAAACGAATGCAAAAGTGTGCGTAACGTGTGCATAAGAAGGAAAGAGACAAACAATGTTCCTCATATAAGTAGCTTCTTTGGCGTTTGCCCGCACGCGTGTGCGGTGGCTCACTGCGTTGAGACGTCATTCGATTTGTGCTAAGTCCCGAGTTCGATCCCCAGACAAGGTAATCTGTGTTAAATAATATTTATATTTCTTAGTTTATTTCAGAGCGGTGTTGGTTCACCATGAGTGTGGGGGAGGCGGGGCAGAAACTGGGGTGGAGTTAGAACTTTACCCCTCCCCCTCCTCCACCAGTACACATTTTTTTTGTGCAGCCATGAATTCGATCTAAAATCACCCCAGAAATCACTCATGAAATCGACCTTAAATCATCAGTGAAATCATTCATGAAACTCACCCATGAGTTCACCCATGCTTCTCATGGCTAAAAGAAGCGAACGTCATGAAGTCCTAGGCCATGCCTATGTTAAATTCATGCCTGAAACTCATATAAAGGCTGCCATGAATTCATGACCAGCTCCTTCCATTTCAGGCCTGAATTCAGGTCTGATTCAGGCCTGAGCGGAACTCGAAGGGATAGTGATCCGATTTTGATACATTTTTACAGAATTATGTGAAATCATATAAAACTATCATATACCAAGATTAGTGACGCTACGATGGAAAACAAAAAGTTTTTCTCACTAAAACTTATTTTCCGACCGATCGTTCGGCAGCTATATGATATAGTCATCCGATTTTGATAAATTTTTTCAAAATTGTGTGGTAGCATATAAAACTAACATACACCAAGATTTGTGCCGCTACGATGGAAAACAACAAAGTTTTTCTAACTAGAACTAGTTCTTAGACCGATCGTTCCTATGGCAGCTATATGATATAGTCATCCGATCCGGCCGGTTCCGACATATTAGTTGCGTGCAGTAAAAAGAAGACTCTGTGCAAAATTTCAGCTCGAAAGCTTTAAAACTGAGAGACTAGTTCGCGTAGAAACAGACAGAAGGACAGACGGACGGACAGACAGACGGAATTGAACTCAGCTCGTCGTCCTGATCAAGAATATATATACACACAAAAAAAAAACAACGTAAACCCAACTATTTACACTTAGATTCAAATATTTTCACCAATAATATTGCACCACAGTGTGTTTTACTAAATATAAAGTGTGTCAACTTAAAACTTTCATTTAATATGCCCATAGTTGATATAAAGTGTTGTACTGTTATATTTAATGTGGTGGCATATTTAAATAAATGTTTAAGCATATTCACTTAAACTATGATTCATAGTGAAATTTAATATAGGTTTTAAAGGGCATAGCCGGTCTTACTAGGCGTAGCGGCCCCCGATCTTATTCAAATTTCAAGTATGCAGTTTTAAAGTAAATCAACTGATAGTATTTAATCGATTTTTTTTAAACTTCTAGTACCATCCCTGAATTTTTAATAACGATTTTTATCAAAACCAACACAAGCGTTTTTCGGGACAACTATTCATCCGAAAAATTTCAAAATTTTTATGGCAATAGCTGGCATGTTAACACTCTCAAGAATAATTTTTCGAATTTTTTAAATTCAATCCGCGACTTACACAATTTTTCGAAACTTTTTGACACCAATTATTTTAGACTTCTAGTTGAGGTTCCACTTTTTTATTTAACATGGTCAATTGTCATATCAAGATACAATTTGAGTAATTTTTTTCAGAATTTTTGGAGGTGTGAAAGGGGTTCAAAAATAATAAAAACAATTATATGTATTTATTTTTATATATTATAACCCGGCGCTCTTCGCTTCGCCACCATCAGTATAGCCGCCAAAATGATGAAAAAACGTTTGGCAATGATACCACCCGCCCCATTTTCCGGCCTTCAGAAATGAGAAAATTATTTTCCACCTATTCTGGCCCATTGAGCGTACAAACGCTAAACCACCGGCCCATTATAAGACCGAGGGTGAGTAGCGCGAAAGGCTGAACTAAAGGGAGCACTATTGGCTTTGCTTGATTTTGCTCTATTTGGGAAGGGCTCGGCATGTGTTCGGCTCGTGTCTGTGTGAATTTGCCGAATGTGTTCGGCCGCCTGCGTCTTTGACGACAACGTCTGGTTTAAAACAGCGATGAGCAAGCCCTTGCTCCCATTGCTCCGACTTATTTTTTGGCAATTGCCGCCAACTTGTCGGGGTTGCTATTGCGACGTGCGCAAGAAAATAAAAAAAAAAAACAAAATGCATGTAATTCATGGCGCCAAGTCTTGAAAACAGACGGAAACACGAACAAAATATATGCAGTGTGTGTGCGATAGAGACTTGGGCAGCAGACGGCTTCTGGAGTCAAGGCTCGTTTTTTACACGTGCTGCAGCTTCGACTTCAAAATCGGTTTGTGAACACATTATAGAAAATAATTAGACATTTGATTTCGCGGTGGTGGAATTTCCGCCCACAGGCAAGAATAATGGTGGGCGTATTTCGGTTCAGTGACAATAGCCATTTGTGAGCCGATCTGAATTAAATTCGTTTTGTAAGCTCAAGGGTCAGAATAAATGGAAACACGTGTTTTTATACACTTGAAAAGTGTATATTAATTTTGGCCAGAAGTTTGTAACGCATAGAAATATTCATTTCCGACCCCATAAACTATATATATTCTTGATCAGTACGACGAGCCGAGTTCATTTCCGCTTGTCCGTCCGTCCGTCTGTCCGTCTGTCCGTCTGTCTGTTTCTACGCGAACTAGTCTCTCAGTTTTAAAGCTATCGAGCTGAAATTTTGCACAGAGTCTTCTTTTTACTGCACGCAACTAATATGTCGGAACCGGCCGGATCGGATAACTATATCATATAGCTGCCATAGGAACGATCGGTCTAAGAACTAGTTCTAGTTAGAAAAACTTTTTAGTTTTCCATCGTAGCGTCACTTATCTTGGTATATGTTAGTTTTATATGCTTACACATAATTCTGGAAAAATGTATTAAAATCGGATCACTATAGCATATAGCTGCCATAGGACCGATCGGTCGAAAAATAAGTCTTTGTGAGAAAAACTTTTTTGATTTCCATCGTAGCGTTTCCAATCGTAGTATATATTTGTTTTATATGTTTCCACATATTTTTGAAAAAATTTATCAAAATCGGATGACTATAGCATATAGCTGCCATATAAACGGTCGGTCAAAAACTGCTTCTAGTGAGAAAAACTTTTTGTTTTCTATCGTAGCGTCCCCAATCTTGGTATATATTAGTTTTATATGCTTTCACATAATTTCGAAAAATTATCAAAATCGGATGACTATAGCATATAGCTGCCATAGGACCGATCGGTCGGAAAATGAGTTTTACTAAGAAAAGTTTATTTTTATGGTATCAAATTTTTATTATCAATGATTTAAAAATTTTGAATATCTGATATCTTTATCCTATATATATTTTTCCAGTTAAATCAGTTGGAGTAAAGTTTTTCAAGTGTATTAAAACTTCGGCGCAGACGAAGTTAGCTTTGCCTTCTCGTTTTATTTCGGGTAGTTCATTGCATAGGTAGGAATATGCGAGCGGGGTGGGTTTATAGCCGATATGTTTTAAATTCGGTTGGAAAGCTCTATGAGCCTATTAAATAGGATAAAGTTTTTAGCTTTGCGCTTACTCACCCTCAAGGTCGGATAATGGGTGACGGGGGTGGTTTTAGCGTTTGTACGCTTAACGGGCCAAGTAGGTGGAAAATAATTTACTCATTTCTGATGGTCGGAAAATGGGGGCGGGGTTGGGATCATTGCCAAACGTTTTTTTCATCATTTTGGCGGCTTTACTGATGGTGGCGAAGCGAAGCGCGCCGGGTTATATGCTAGTTATTTATATGCATACCGCAATTGTACAACTCATTGTAGCCTAAAGAATTCATTTTAGTACTGCTAAACTCTTCTTCCAAGTCTTCTACTGAAATTGCAAGAAATTTTTCAAGAAAATCTTTTTCTTAAGTCCAGTTGTGATTACATGATTATCGCATATAATATCCCGAAGCCAATTTCTGACTTGTAGAAAACTAGAGGATCCATCATTCCAACAAAGACCATTATAGTTTTTAGTCATCCAGATTGCTCTTCTTCTTGCCATTGTAGTCAAATGGAGAAAATCATAAGGGGGTAGCAAAAAGAAATGGCTGTCCAGGTGGGGGTTATTTTTAAATGCTGCAGCTATTTCTTTTAATATGTATTCGTTTTTGTTGCCATAGAAGCCCTGTATATCAATGGAAACTACATCTTGATACATTTTTAAATTATTTATTTATTTATTAATTTTTATTTTTTTTTCTGTACTGCTGTTGTTGTTAGTGATGCTTTTAGTGAGCTTTTTCCAAAAATGTCTGTATGTTCGAAGTTTATTTACTTGAACTGTTTAAATTATTTTATTATAGTATTTGTACACTTAATGTTTAATGACACTGGAGTACGCTTAATATATTTGATTATGATTTATGTATTGATTAAATTAAATATTGGCTCCAATTATAACAATTAAAAGGAATTCAAAACAACGATGTGGGCGAAAACGAGACCTTCCAGCAGAATGACTATTTCGTCATGTTTTCTCGTACGCGCAAAAAATGAAACGGTGCTGCCACCTTGCAGAACAACGTAGTCAGCTAGAGTGGAGAGCTAAAACGAGTGGCCACTGCGTGTTTTCCTAGAGGGCTCTGCTGACTCTCGGATTCCCACATTCGGCCGTCCTGACGTGTCCTTCGACCCGAAGGAATCCCATGCCTTCATAAATTCTGACACGGTTGAAGTTTTACAAGGACCCTCCCCATCTCCAACTTTCTCCACTTCATACCTGCCATGTTTTTTCACTTTAACCACTTTGTATGGCCCCAGGTATTTTCCTTTCAATTTCAAGCCTGTCCCATACTGGGTACGTTTTATGGCCACCAATTCATTTAAGTTATACCGACGATCTGATCAACTCCCGCTTGTTCTCTTCCTGCATTTTTTGTATATTTTCACGAGCATGTTCTCGCACTATCATACGCTCATCGTCTAACTCCTCGATAAGACCATTTTTGATGAGTTCTTTTAACTCGGGATCACCTGGTATTCGCATTTCAAGTCCTGTTATAATTCTAAATGGAGATGCCTTTGTACTTCGCGGGGCTGTATGGTTAATTATTTGTTGCACCCTCCCTATATGCTTGTACCAACTTCCAGGGCTTGCGTAGCTTAGTTTAGAAAGCATAGGCACAACTATCTTGTGCATCCGTTCTACTTGGCCATTCCCTCGAGGGACTCCTGTAGCAATAAGCAAATGCAGAATACCTTGGCTCTCGCAATATTCCTTGAAAAGGTGTGAAGTAAAAGCAGTACCCCTATCACTAATGATACGAACTGGGTTGCCAAACAAAGCAGCCTGCTTTTCCAAGCAATTCAAAACCTCGTCAACTCCAGTGCTTCGAGTCGGGTATAACCACACAAACTTGGAAAATCCATCCACGACAACTAAAATATGGTTATAACGCTTATTTGTCACTTCCATAGGCCCGACATGATCGATATGATAAGTGGAAAATGGCTTATCTCCCTTATCAATCGGCGACAAAAATCCTTCCCTTTTCCCAGCTTTTGCATTTACAATCATGCATTCAACACAGCTTTCTACTACTCTAATCACTTTCTCTTTCAGCTTTGGTATGTAGTAACTCTTCTCTATCAGCTCCTGGGTTTTCTTAGCAGAAAAGTGACCCTGTTTGTGAGCAAGTTGAATTATCTCGTTTTCCATTTGACATGGTACGACGATAAGTTCACGATTTGGATCTTTAAACAAAATCTGGTTATCCAAATAGAAGTCTTCGTACCCCTTTTCCTCAACTACACGACGCACAACCTTTGTCCAATCGTCCCGCAACTGTGCTTCTCTTAAACGATGTACTGCGCTATCGGTCAATACGAAACATGAGACACGACTGAGAGCATCTACGTGACGCATTTTCAAACCCGATCGATGCTCAATCTTACAATCAAAGTCTTGTAGATACATTGCCCATCTGGCTACGCGCAAGGGAACTTCTTTTTTCTTCATCGTCATTGCGAAAGCGTTGCAGTCAGTAATGATCTTAAACTTTATTCCCAAAACGTACACACGCCATTTCATCAGAGCGCCCATTACAGCCAAAACCTCCAATTCGTACGAAGTGTAATTTTCCTCACATGCTGAGGTCTTACGGCTCATATACTGCACCGGGTGAAACAAACAATCTTCTGGGTCCTTTTGAAGCAACACAGCTCCAAACCCAAACTTACACGCATCTGTGTGAATCTCAGTTTCCAGCTTAGGATTATACAGCTTTAATACTGGACCACTGGTCAACGCTGCCTTTAACTGCTCGAATGCGACATACTGCAACTCTTTGAATTCAAACTTGGCGTCCTTACGCAAAATGTCGGACAGGGGCTTTGCCATAAGTGCGAAGCCTTCTACAAATTTTCGAAAATATGATGTCAACCCTAAAAACCGCTGAATAGCTTTCTTGTCCCGAGGTATTGGGAAATCAGCAACAGCCTGAGTCTTCTCCTTACTTGGCGTTATAGTACCTTTCTCCACTATGTACCCCAAGAAGTTGACTTTTCCCTGTAAAATCTGGCACTTTGACCAATTAATGCGCAAACCATTTTTCTCTGCAACATCAAGCACCCTTTTTAGTTTAACTAATCCATCGTGTACGTCACTGCTGGGAATAATGATGTCGTCCATATAGACTACTGCATCACCATTCTGGATTAGTTCTCGCATAACCGCCATTATGAACCTTGTGAACACTGCTGGCGAGTTTGATATTCCGAAAGGGACATATAAAAACTCATATTGCCCATTTTGTGTCACAAACGAGGTGTACTTTTGTGATCCTGGTTCTACCGGTACGTGGAAAAAACCCTTGGTCAAATCCAATGTAGTAAAAACCAACGCTGCCTGCAGTTTTTCTAGAACACAATCCATGTGTGGCATTGGAAAATTGTCCCGAATCACCTTTTCGTTTAAAGGGCGATAATCGCAACACAACTTATTGTCCTTCTTTTTTGCCACTTAAACAACTGGCGCAGCGTACTCTGACGTGCTCGGCCTGATGATTTTCTCTGCTAACCACTGTTGTACTTGCTTATCAACGATCTCTTGATCGCACACTGCCATACGTCTCGGATGCTGATACACTGGCACCTCATCTGTCAGGAGAATTTTCATTGCGATTGGAGGATTAGGATTCCTTATCGGCTTATACGATCGTACTAGATGCTCAACCTCCACTTGAAGCTGTTTGCTTAAATGGGACAACTCCAAATTAATAACTTGAATACCCTGCTCCAAGCTTAACATGCACAGGCTCTTGAACTCATTTCTAAGTTCAAAACAAGAATCATTTTTAACTGGATCAGTATTCTCACACGCCACCTTGCTTTGATCTTCAGTTTTACGCCTTAGCACTGTACCCGCCTCAGTCACCTGCATGTCCACAGTTCTCAAAATTGTTCTTCCGAGAATTGCTTCAAATCCCATGTCATCATCCGTAACTACATGGAACTCGACTTCTATCTGTATGTTGTCAATTTTAACGGGAATAACAAAACTACCAAATGTAAGAATCTGGCTATTGCCTATACCAGTTAGATACTTGGAACAACCTGTTAACTGTTTGATTCCTAACTTCATGAAAACGCATTTACGCATGAGACAAAGATCCGCTCCAGTATCAATAAGACCTTTGCAAATTACTGGGCCACACTCAACATCCTTCAACTCAAGACCAGAAGATGTGAAGGTACTTGACGGTTTATTCGACAACTTCCTACCTTGAACAACGTTTGTTGATTTTTCGTGCTTCAACTGACTTTCAGTATTGCACTGCGCTGGACGGTGTCCCGACTTACCGCATTTAAAACAAGAGAAATCTTTTTTGTTACAATCTTTTATTACATGCGATTCTTCACCACATTTAAAGCATTTACGCACTCTATCAACTTTCCCCTCTCTTCCCGCTACCAATTCTTTCTTGACAAAAGTCGATCCAAGTTTGTTTGACGACGCACTTGAATAACGCCTTTTTGATAAATCTCAATTTGGACTTTTAGCTGCTTAATGGAATCAGGAATACCTTCGATAAAGTACTCAATCAGGCTTTCATCCTCAAGAACTATTGGCTTAGCAATTTCCATAAGGGCGTACAGGAACTCTTTTAACGTCTCACTTTTCTTCTGCTGACGCTTTCCCAACTGCTTATGAATTTCAGCGGACGAGACCTTGACCTGAAATTCTTCTTTAAGTACCCTTTTCAACGAAATCCAACTATCAATACCCCTCTGACTACGAATGAACGACTTTGCTGCACCTTCGAGTAACTGTTTTGCATATACGTACAACTGTAAGTCACTCCACTGAACCGTGACTGCACATTCCTCTAATTCACAGACCCATTGCTCAACATCAATAGAATTAGTCCCATCAAACTTAGAAACGCTACCTTCTACGTCTTTAAGCGTAAACCATGACCGAACTCTTTCAGGCACTTGCATCAATGGTGCTGTATGAGTTGAACCATCGTCATCAGCTAAATCATTTTCGTCTTCATCTTCAAGCCCATAATGAGACAGTAGTCTTTCTTGTAACACACTTTTCCGACCCGTTGTAGCTAACTGCAACTCTGCTAGCTTTTCTTTAAGATCGTCTACACGAAGGCTTAAGATCTCGTTTCTCTCCATCTCACAATATTATCAGCAAATAAAACGAGAAGGCAAAGCTAACTTCGACTGTGCCGAAGTTTTAATACACTTGAAAAACTTTACTTCAACTGATTTAACCGGTAAAATATATATAGGATATAGATATCAGATATTTAAAATTATGAAATCATTGATAATAAAAATTTAATACCATAAAAAAAACTTTTCTTAGTAAAACACATTTTCCGACCGATCGGTCCTATGGCAGCTATATGCTATAGTCATCCGATTTTGATAATTTTTTTCAAAATTATGTGAAAGCATATAAAACTAATATATACTAAGATTGGGGACGCTACGATAAAAAAACAAAAAAGTTTTTCTCACTAGAAGTAGTTTTTTGAACGACCGTTTATATAGCAGCTATATGCTATAGTCATCCAATTTTGATAAATTTTTTCAGAATTGTGTGGAAACATATAAAACAAATATATACTACGATTGGAGACGCTACGATGGAAATCAAAAAAGTTTTTCTCACAAAGACTTATTTTTCGACCGATCGTTCCTATGGCAGCTATATGCTATAGTGATCCGATTTTGATACATTTTCCAGAATTATGTGGAAGCATATAAAACTAACATATACCAAGATTGGGGACGCTACGATTTAAAACAAAAAAGTTTTTCTAACTAGAACTTGTCCTTAGACCGATCGTTCCTATGGCAGCTATATGATATAGTCATCCGATCCGGCCGGTTCCGACATATTAGTTGCGTGCAGTAAAAAGAAGACTCTGTGCAAAATTTCAGCTCGATAGCTTTAAAACTGAGAGACTAGTTCGCGTAGAAACAGACAGACGGACAGACGGACAGACAGACGGACAGACGGACAGACGGACAGACGGACGGACGGACAAGGGGAAATGAACTCAGCTCATTGTCCTGATCAAGAATATATATAGTTTATGGGGTCGGAAATGAATATTTCTATGCGTTACAAACTTCTGGGCAAAATTAATATACACTTTTCAAGTGTATAATAAAATTCTGTTAATTCAACAGCACACTTGGCTGTTAATATTGTTAGATTTTAAACTTAACGTATTATATTAAATAAAAATGTATGGCTATGTTAAGATAAAGTGTTGATGCACATAAACTTAATTTCGCCAACAAGTCAGCTCCGACAAGCTTCAATCAGCTAGCAGATTTCTTTAAATCCGCTTCTCGTGCTTCTTGCCACCGCCTGTGACCACGTTCTTCTTCTGCGTAGTTGCCCAAAAATGTGTATGCAGCGCACAAGATACACCACTTGCCACCGCCAACACAAATGCCCGTTGCTCGAAATAACAGCGCAGCTGCAACTCACCACATGAAGTTCGTCGTTTATCAACACAGATCGACACACCAGCCTTCTTGGTTGCCGTCTTTCTGCTCTTTACAGCACTGCTCAACAGATACAGAATTGTTCCAATAACAACGCACCAGCTATCTCGCCTGCGTAACCGCTTTGATCCAGTTCTCTGTTAGCGCCGTTTCACTCTAACTCACGCAACAGTCGTCTGTCTGCGTATTAGAAATCAACCCCTTGCTGCAATTTTCTACGCACCAGCTCATCCGCCTGCGTAACCGATTTAACCAATTTTTCAACTCCTACGCACCAGCTCTTCCGCCTGCGTACCAGATTATTTTTTGATTCTGCTCGAGAATATTTTCAGCCTGCAATCTCAATCGTTGGCTTGAATAACACCACTCGTCTCGCTGTTCACAGTTTCTCGTTGACAAATTTCACTCACACCAGCAACCAATACACACACAAAATTCTCGAAATTTCGATCAACGTTTGCTTGTGGCGTCACACTTTGTCTCGCTCGCTCTCTCACTGCTGCATGCGCTTCCCAATTTCGCAATTGTTTCTCAATGTTTTTTCCACGAATTTGCACACAGTTTTCTTTGAAAACACACTTTTCACACCGCTGAATTTGGTCTTTTAATTGTTGTCCTTGGGCCGATCTCGGACGAGCCCCCAATTGTATGTTCGATGTTTATTTACTTGAACTGTTTAAATTATTTTATTATAGTATTTGTACACTTAATGTTTAATGACACTGGAGTACGCTTAATATATTTGATTATGATTTATGTATTGATTAAATTAAATATTGGCTCCAATTATAACAATTAAAAGGAATTCAAAACAACGATGTGAGCGAAACGAGACCTTCCAGCAGAATGACTATTTCGTCATGTTTTCTCGTACGCGCAAAAAATGAAACGGTGCTGCCACCTTGCAGAACAACGTAGTCAGCTAGAGTGGAGAGCTAAAACGAGTGGCCACTGCGTGTTTTCCTAGAGGGCTCTGCTGACTCTCGGATTCCCACATGTCTTTGGTGATAACAGCGGTTGAGGGTCTCTCATATAATAGCTTTGCTGGAATTTTGCATACATATCGTATAAAGTAGCGATTCGAGAACGATCAAAACTTATATTTAGATCATCATACGGGTATGACTCAGAGTTTAAATGTACTTTCAAATTTGTTAAGTCATTGGAAATTAATTTTCCTTCCGACATGAAAGCAACCCTTGCAACAAATATCAACTGTTGTTGATCTTGGAGTTAGTTTTGATCGCAAATTAAGCTTTAATGATCATATATCCTGTATAGTTAATAAGGCGAATGGTGTACTTGGATTCATTAAGCGTTGGTCGAAGGAATTTAATGATCCCTATACAACAAAAGTTCTTTTTACATCTTTAGTTCGCCCGGTGCTTGAATACTGCTCATCCGTCTGGTGTCCGCAGTATAAAAAGCATATAGATCGTATTGCATCTGTCCAGAAGCAATTCTTGCTTTGCTTAAATTGGGATCCCAAACTTCGGTTGCTATCGTATTCTAGTAGGCTTTTGCTTATTGACCTTCCATCGTTGGCTAACCGTAGAACAGTCCTAGGCGTTTCTTTTCTTCACAAGTTAATTATCGGTGATGTAGACTCTTCTGAACTTTTAGGTCGCCTTAACTTCTCTGTTCCCTCTAGACCAACTAGAAATTATTTGCCTTTAATCTTGCCTAGATGCACAACCGACTACGCACAGCACAACCGTTTTCGGGTTTTATGTCAAAATTATAATGATGTTTATCACCTGCTCTCAACAGAACTCTCTCTCTTTTCCATAAAGTTATCTCTTTTTGAACATCTCGGGCAAAATCTCTGACCACAACCAGCAGGAGCAGGGGCCTAGCTTGCCGGACCGGCTAATAAATATTCCCCCACCGGGTCAGAGATTTTCCGGATGATTTAATTCATCCTTATTTTAGCTTATATTTATTTTAGTTTTATTATATTTAATTTAATTTAATTTTTTCCTTTTTTTAATTCTTTTAATTTTAAATTTTATTTTCATTATTGTTTAATTTTATATTATTTTTATTCATTCTATAATATTGTTTATTTATTGTTTGTGTTTATTATTTTGTAAACATATTTTTAAGCCTTCTCCTTTTCTTTTTCCTCACCCTTCTCTTTTTCTCTTTTTCGACTTCTATACTACTTAAATTTGTGTTAGGTCTAGTAACGTCTCTGGCTTCAATTGGCTGTGAACTGGGGCATAGCTGGCCGGACGGGCAAATAAAATTCCCCCACCGTGTCGGAGTCGTTACTAGTCGATTTGTAATCTTGTTAGATTTTCCTTGTTAGGCTTTCTTAGTTCATTAAGCCTTTTTATAACGTATTCAGTTTTTCTTTTTATACCCTTGCAGAGGGTATATTAAAATTGTCACGATGTTTCTAACGCATAGAAGGAAGCATTTCCGACCACATAAAGTATATATATTCTTGATCAGCATGACGAGCTGAGTTCATTTCCGTCTGTCCGTCGTCCGTCTGTCCGTCTGTTTTATGCTATCTCCTCCCTCAGTTTTGAAGCTATCTTGACCAAACTTTGCAAAAAGTCTTTAAATACAAATACGCTGCACATTTGTCGGAATCGGCCGGATCGGATGACTATATCATATAGCTCCCATAGGAACAATCGGCAAAAATAGGCTAAACTTTTGTTTCCATCGTAGCACACCACGTGGTATATATTAGTTTTATATACTCCACACAATTCTGAAAAAATTATCGGAATCGGATGACTATAGCTATAGTGCTATAAGAACGATCGGTCCAAAAACAAGTTCTAGTGAGAAAACTTTGCTTTCCATCGTAGCGTCACCGATTGTAGTTCTATATGCTTTCACACAATTCTGGAAAAATTTATCAAATCGGAGGACTATAGATGAGCTGCCATAGGAACGATCGGTCAAACAAGTTTGTTTTTTTCCATCGTAGCGTAACCAGTCGTGGTATATATAAGTTTTATATGCTTCCACACAATTCTGGAAAAATTGATCAAAATCGGATGTCTATAGCATATAGCTGCCATAGAACGTTCGGTCCAAAAAACGTTCGGTCCAAAAACTAGTTCTAGTGAGAAAAACTTTTTTGTTTTCCATCGTAGCATCACCAATCGTGGTATATATTAGTTTTATATACTTCCACACAATTCTGGAAAAAATTATCGGAATCGGATGACTATAGCATATAGCTGCTATAGGAACGATCGGTCCAAAAACAAGTTCTAGTGAGAAAAACTTTTTTGCTTTCCATCGTAGCGTCACCAATTGTGGTATATATTAGTTCTATATGCTTTCACACAATTCTGGAAAAATTTATCAAAATCGGATGACTATAGCATATAGCTGCCATAGGAACGATCGGTCCAAAAACAAGTTCTAGTGAGAAAAACTTTTTTGTTTTCCATCGTAGCGTCACCAATCGTGGTATATATTAGTTTTATATGCTTTTACACAATTCTGAAAAATTGATCAAAATCGGATGACTATAGCATATAGCTGCCATAGGAACGATCGGTCTAAAAACTAATTCTAATGAGAAAAACTTTTTTGTTATCAATGGTAGCGCCTTTCAAAAACTGCAAGGGTATTTAAAACATCGGCGTAGCCGATGTTAGCCTTCTATTTTTTTTGGTTGACAGCCACCATTTGTCGACTTTTTTTTCAACAAATAAACAAAAATAAACAAATAAACAATATAGATTAGATTGCGTGGTATCTCATCCATTTTATAAACAGGAGGAACGTTTGGAGCAAATTCATGAAGGGTATGCGATGGGATGTTATTCTCATATGATCCGTTTGTAATGTTACACTCCAAACGAATTGCATTCACCTTGAGAATATTCACAGGCATATCAGAGATGTGCTCAACAGCCGGTTCGAGGATTCTCGGCTTAAATATAAACTTAGATCCGACTGAACGCACCTTATCTAAATAAATTGGAAGTGTCCTACTGATCACCGACACTTGCAGTGTGTTGTTATTGCTTTTAATTTCAAGATCAGACTCTACACCTGCTGCAGACAGCTTATCGAGAATAACATCAGTAATATCGCTGATCTCATAAGATCCCACAGGTATCTCAATGATGTGTTCTCCAATATGAAATAGATTATTATACAAATCTACATTTGGGATTGAGTTGAACATATGAAAATTAATTAGACAACACTCGTATTCCCCCTTCATTTCAAGGGGAGGAAAGTAGTTTGCCGTTAATGTTGAGCTGTTTCCAGTTAAAGTTAACGTTGTTGACATTTTGAGTTAGTATTTAGAAGTGAAACTATAATCAAGTTTTTTTTATCTTTTATTTACATGCGAGTATGCTTAACAAATTTTAAATTACTATAAAGACATCAAATCCCTTTCTATAGCGTCCGTTGTCTATACGATCATCTTTGTTAATCATCAGAAATCCATAGTTATCTCTCCAACATAATTGACAAATTTTCATAAATGTTTCAAAGCTCATGTCAATACCCACATGGTCTTGCTATATATGCTTCATATTTAGTTGATCTTGTTTAAACATTAAAATTAAGTTAGCGTTATCACGCACACTCAAAAAATGTTGATTTCTAAATTTAAGAAATTCACCCTAAAAAATTAATTTTTCTTAATTTAACTAAAATTTCTAGACTTAAGACAATTTTTTCTTAAATTAAGAAAGCATTACCAGTAAATAAAATATTTTAGAAAATGTTTTCTTAAATTTATGGTTTTTTTTCCAAATAATTTTCTAAAAATTTTATTAAATTAAGGTCAGATTTGCCTTTGAATTTAGAAAATAATTACATAGCACTCAT
Source organism: Lordiphosa mommai (assembly GCA_018904225.1). NCBI lineage: Eukaryota > Metazoa > Arthropoda > Insecta > Diptera > Drosophilidae > Lordiphosa > Lordiphosa mommai. The sequence continues at coordinate 239,131 of JAEIFT010000367.1, read as the reverse complement.
TCTAAACACAAAAAAGCAACCATTAGAATAAGTAAAATGCCTTTATTTTAAGTAACACCTTTCTTAAATTTAGGAAAATTTGATTAGAAATTCGCCCTAATATTAAGAAAAATTAATTTAGAAATTCGCCCTGAAATTTAGAAAAAGAACGAGACAGAAGAATAAAAATATGTATACCCAAATGCTTCTGTCTAATTGTGTTTTTTTTATGCCGAAGCTTTACGGCGAAGTGTCGCATTGTTGTTGCAACATGCAACATTCGTGCATTTTTCGGCAAGCCGAGGTGCGTTGCTGACATAAGTGTTCCTTCCGTTCTTCCTGCCACACGCTACACACGCGCTCTGTGAGTTAACAATTTGTATTTTTTGTGTGCAAAAAGTGAGCCGGAAAAATGACTGAGCTGGCTATATTAAAGGAGCTCAAGGGGGAAGTTTTGGAGACGCATTATTTTCAGAAGGGTCCATCCACTGTCTTTCTCTTGGAATTCATCCATTTTTGTTCTGATAACCGCCGAATGTTCGGTAAACAGCTGGTGTGATTTAACTTCCAGGATCAGTTCTTCGTCATCCTTCATGTATTCCCCAAATAGCTCGAAATTTACTTTGCACGCGTCATGTATAACCAGAATTTTTGTAATAATTGGAATAAAGGCAGCCCCAGCTTTCTTCAAAAACTCCTCAGGGATTATTACGTCTTTACTAGAATTCTCGAACGAATAACCGTTTAACAGTCAGCTTTACTTTCGAATTACTTGCGTTTATCGGTATAAACGCACGAACTTTATGGTTATTAGACCGCAAATGATAATGCCACTGCTTGCGATTTATATTTTCGTTGCAGGTGGTACAAAATACGGATACGTTAACACTATTGCTTGTGGAGGCCATTTCAGTTTTGATTTTCTTGAACTTCAAAGTTAAACTAAAAGTCTTTGGATTCCATAATGCTTACCCACATGACAAAGAAACGTATGTAGACGGACCTACGAGATTTACGATAGTTTCTCTTAAAATCGAAATCCGATTTTCTTTAGAGAACAGGGTTTCAAACGGGCGTTTGTTTTTTCTCTCTTATTTTGGTAGCAGCAAAAAAAAAAGAAAGAAAAAATGTTTAAAACTCAGCAGGCTTTTCGAACTTAGACGACGGCGTCAGTTCATTTCTTAATCAATTTTGCGTGGAAAGGTTTGCAAGAGATTAATATTTAAAAAGGGTTGCATAAAAGATGATAAAATTATTCAAGAAAATAAACCAATTATGAGAAGAAGCTGCAAATATATTAGCGTGCTTCAACTTTTGGAAATCGTGGCTGCTGGGATAGTAAGCAATATAATTGATGCTATTTTGAATTATTATGAAAAATATTTAAAATAAATGAACCAACAAAACTAAAAAAAAGCAAACTTGTTAAATGGAAAACAAAATGAAATGAAACATAACCTCCTTCTCAATTATCGTAAAAGTAAACGTTTTCGATACGTTTTCAAGTCCGTACTCTACACTTTTAGGACTGCAAAAAAGTATCGAAATCGAATCATTTTTCGGTCCGTTTTCGCTTTCAAGAAAATGTCGAGAACGGATTCGAAAACGAATATCGAGAACTTACGTTTTGCTGCCACAAACTGAGCGACAGGTAATAGTTTTTCGGACCGAAATCGGAACACAAATTAATAAAAACGTTAAAATATTTGTGAAAAACGAGTTCATCAATATCGAAGGGAAATGGATTAATATAAATGACAACAAAGAACTCACTCATAAAGGGCAATTGGCAAATATGGTTCTAACTCAGATATTCGGAAACGGCTGCAATTATCCAATATTTTGCTATGAAGCACTGCTTAAGAAAACAAAAGATGCAAAAAACGGTCAAATCTAGCAAATAATCCTGACATTCATAGTTTTAACCATCCAAATAATAATAAGTCTGTAATAGAGTATATCATATGCCACACTGTCAAAATTTAGTTGAGGTATGCACTCTTTGTAATACGCGAGAGAGGGAAGACGTGGCTCATTTCTGTGCAACCTGTCCAATATTGAGAGAGCTGCGAATGAATGTTTGGGGAAAATCCGTGCTGAATCAGGAAGATATCAAAATGGTTTTAAACGGAGCAGACTGGGAAAAGCTGGCAAAATTCCTCCTACATGCAACACGCTACAGAAAAGAATCCTCTAAGAAAATTTCTAAATGTTTTGTATGTTTCCAGTTTATAAAAATTTCATTAATTTATGTACGTTCAACTTAATGTTAATAACTGTATAAATTTAATAGGCTGACGGCACTATTGCCAAGCTATTTATATTAATTTCTTTATATTGTAAAATTAATTCAGTGCTGAGCTAAAAAAAAATCCAAACAGGAAAAAAAAATAAAGAAACATTACTACTACATTAATACATTACAATTTTAGTCTAAGCCGGAACTTCGCTGAAGACATGAAAGAGAAGTTCGAAATGGTTTACGAGATAAAAAAATCTAAAATTCTTTAAAAATATTAAACTTATAAGTGCAATACGAAAAAAACGGCAGCCAATCAGAGCAAAACCAGATAATATTTTTATACTACAATCATATCCTTTAAGATTTTTTGGTCTCGACACGATCAACTCTTTTCTATTGCACTTATTTGTAAACAGGAGTACATTTTTTAATTTTTCTTAAAGAAGCGTATCTTCGATTTTTTTTAAACTTTCTGGTAATTGGCGTTAGGCTTGGAGTTAGTTAGTGTAAAAGTTTTAAGGTGGCGCAAAAACGGGAACTTCCAAAACTGACCAATTTTATTTTTCTTTTGTTGATTCCCAAAATTTTTTCAGTCTGCTTTGTTCTTTTTTATCAAAAAGATATTTCTTGGACATTGCATAAAAGTAACCCAAACTGAGGGAAAAAAGATTTTTTTTAACAACTATATTAAATAAAAAAGGAAATTACAAAATCCTCTTCGGTAGGCCGCCCCCCTTCTCTTATACGTCGTAACCCTTTTCCACCAGGCATAAAACGAAAATTTAAATATAACGGTCAATTTTGCATTGCTATTGTTGTTGTTTTATCTAACCTTATTTTGGCTTCTCTTTTTTTTTATCAATTGTTGCTATCCCCTCTCTGAGTACTCGTATACAGAAAAAATTGTGTGCGATTATTTACCTGCACCGGAGTTTATTACAGCTGATGTAAGAAAAATGTACAGGCAAGTAAATGTTGTCTTTAATGATCGCAAATATCATCATTTAGCAGATCTGTATCCAGTTGACTTGATGACTTGCTCTTTCGAGCAGATGACCTAGAAACGCTTCGAATCATTGAGGATGAGGTCAAAGAGATCGAGGTCACTTCCCATTGTCCAAATGGCATTCAAATCATACCGATTTTGTCGATAGCAGCGCCAACAAACACTTTTGCCCAAACGAAGACGGAATCAGCATAATGACATGCTGCTGTTGAACTTCACGCCAAGAATGCATCTTCAGTCATCACCAAAAGATCAATTTTGTCTGACGCATTATCCTTATTTGACCCCCTGGATTTACTGTAGCTGCCAAAATCCTTTCTCAAGAATTGTGGCTGGCAGGGCTTCAATGGAATGAGTCTGTACCACAGGGAATACATATGTACAGTATCGGTACCTCCCTATTACCTTTAAATCAGCTTACGTTTGCTTCAGCTTCACGGTTTCTGTGACGCATCGATCAGAGCATACGGCTGCAACATTTTTATGCTTCCCAAGAAGTTCTACACTGGCTGCCTCAACACTCGAAATCCAGGAGCTGACCTCCATTGATGATTGGAAATTCGTACCAATTGCTTTCAACCCTGCTGATATGGTATCACGAGGATCCACAATGTGTTTTTTTGGACATCCACTTCTGATGCAGGCACACTCAAATTGGCCCACATCACCTTCAATGGTCCACATTGACACGGAGGCAGTAAATCCTCAGCAACGCAAAAGCGCATTCAGTACAACTGTGAAAATCAACTATGTATATACTTGAAAAATTAGCGAACATCAGCACATACAATCGCTGCCTACGCACAATGGCTTGGTTGTGTAACGGACACGCGGTGTCGAGAGCACACTCTGTCTAAATTTTGCCGGCTAGGCTCAGGGAAAGTGGGGGGGTCTTTGGTGCTCTCCCAATCATGCGCTACAGAATAAAAGAAGAGACAGAGTATAAAGGAACGACTAAACCACACAATACTGAAACTATCCTGGAAATGCAACAAATCGAATGGAGAACTTAGATGTTATTGTTCTCCTCTCTATACCCACCCTACCATGCAGAACTTTGATTAATTTTATAGTTCTGCCCAATACGAGTCGCAAGTAAACATACTATGGATGCCCTTTAATTCATATTTATTTCATTTTTGTTACTTAACTAGGTGGGCCGACATATTTTGATCCAAAATACATAAGCTATAACTCATCAGAGTATTTACACATGCATGAAAAAGCTGAAGGCTTTTTGCCATACTCCACAGGTGCATTCTAAATTCACGAAGGCTGCTAGGGACTATACCAATATAGGTACACATACATACATGTCAATAGGTTTGAGCCGTTAGGCGGCAGTCATATAGGACTCGGTTTTCAAAACTGATGTTGCGAACTTCTCAGTATGCTTATTCTTTATGTCGGCTATGCCGTACTTACATCAGGATCCATCGGTGTCAGCAGGCCTGTTGATCGATGAAGCTGTCGTTGAGGAAGAAAGCAAATACGAAAACTCGCACAAACAGTATGTTCCGCCTAGGAAAATATGTACAAAACTAAATTACTCCACTAGCAGAGATCGTAAAATGCACAAAATTAACAAACGATTATAGATACGGTAGATTTTGGTCCTCCACGGGACACTTAGATATAGTCTGGGTAAGGGAGTTGATCAGCCTGGGCCAGCCTTGGCCAGGTGACGTCACTGCCGACTCTCCTATGCACGGGTATAGCTGTCCTTCAAAAGGTAGCACGCATATTGGCTAACCAGCCACCGAATCCAGAAGCAGTGGTGAAAATTGTTGGTACTGCTTGTTAATGGGAAGCAGATCACAGATTCCGGGTATAATTAACGAGATCGAGGTTCAGTGCCTCTTGCAGCAGCCGCAGCTGTGTTAGCAGCAGCGTGAGTGGCAGCGTGAGCGGCTGACGCAATCGCCAACTGACTATGTACAAGTCCACAGCAAAGAAATTCCAGGAAAGAAGGATCCTAGATGGTATACACTTAGGAATAGAAATAAAATCCCTCCAGCGAGACACAATCTGGCAGCACAGGCGACACCTGCGCGTCGGTCGGTTGTCGATGGCGCGGTATCAATTTGGCTGAGGTGTTCAATGCACCGCCAGACTGGAAACCGGAGCACCGAACGGGGATAAACCCGTTCGTGCGACGCTGGATAAAACAGGGAGTTTAAACAGCAAAACTATAGGTAAAGTTTTCTCATTTTTCCATACCTGATGTTGAGGTTAAACCGGACGAAAATTCAAACTTTGGGCTTATCACAATCAAATTGGCTGCCAAATCATATAATTATGGTTCTAGCCGTTGGTAAACTGATCTTATATGACGGATGGTCAACACTTATGGTTTAAAACACGTGAAATGGATAAATTTTATGCGATCACAGCTTTAAGCGTCAGCTCAGGTATCAAAAATCAGCAAAAGTGAAAACGGAAGCCAGACAGCAGAATTGGCATGGCTGAGTGAGCAGGGCTGCCAACTTATTCGAAACCGAATGATAGCGCTTAATCGAATGATTCATCGAATGGTAGTGGTGACAAAACAAATGCAAAATAATCGCAACCTCACACCACAGATTTGAACAAAGCTACGCAAAGGCTCTAAACTGAAAAAGGGTGATTTTTTTGCTCTACCAAATATCCTTGGCATGAAATGTACCGATTTCGGTGCCGTGCAAGTCTTCGAGAAGGTATAACGAGTTTCCTAACTTACGTTTGATTTTTGCCTTGACTCCAATTGGTGCTAGTTTAGCATTAAAGTTAGCAGCTAGGTTGCTTAGCTTAAAATTTCTCTTGACTACCTCTTGGCCTACTTCGCAAGTTCGTACTTTACTTCGCAAATCACAAGTTCGTTGGTTAGTTTAGTAAGCTTTATTTAAATGCTTTTGAATGTTGGCTCTTATATTGGCAAATTCATCCACTCGATTCAGTTTGGCGGTTCCCACATTCAACAATCCTAAGTTTGCCAACAACTTGTAATCCTGGCCATGTGTAAGCATATTTTGGCCAAAAACGGCTAAGTACGGAGACATTTCTATGGATTGATGAATATAATTCCGCAGAGAACTATTAATGCTACTCAAAAAGCTATCCCAATCCCGTTGGTCTGCACGCAAGTATGATCTCAAGGCAGCATTAATAGATCTATTAACGCGCTCAGCAGCGTTAGCCTGAGGAGAGTATGCTGCTGTAAAACGATGCTCTATTCCATAACGATTGAGAAAAGTGGCGAAATCGTGACTTTTAAATTGGCTACCATTATCGCTGACTACTACCTGCGGTACCCCAAAACAATCAAAGATGTCTTCTTTTAGAATCGAAATGATTATTTGGGCAGTAAATCTTTTGACCGATTTTAAAAAGGTGAATTTCGAATAATGGTCCAAGATTATAAAGATGCCAATATTACCACGCCTAGTCCGAGGAAACGGTCCAATAAAATCGAGGTATAACCTCTGAAACGGCCTTTCGCTTATAACCTGCTGACCCAGTGGAGGTTTTAGATTTTGGGTTGGATGTTTGCACGTTTGGCAGATATCACATCGGCGGATATACTCTCTAACATCCACAACCATTCGTGGCCAGTAAAGTGTTCTCCGTATTCGCTCTAAACACTTCGCCATGCCACAATGGGATGCAGACGGTTGATCGTGTGCGGCTTTTATCACACCATGGCGCAACTCTAACGGAACTACCTGTTTCCAGTTTTGATCGTCTGTATCAGCATTTCCTGAGGAAAAGTTGATGCGATGATAAAGAAAGCCGTCCACCACTTGATAATCCGGTAGTCCTACCCTTATATGCTTTTCTTTTAGCTCTTGATAAGCTACAGACTGAAACGCATCGGACGATAGGTCAATTTCGGGGAAGATGTCAATATCAACAGCATTTACCTCGGTCTCGTCCTCAAACGATCGCGATGAAGCGTCGGCTACAACGTTGTCACTGCCTTTCCTATGTTCTATCGAAAAGTCGAAGCCCTGTAACTTGATTGCCCATCGTGCAAGTCTACCGCTTAAATCTGTCTGGTTCATCAACCAGCGGAGACTTGCGTGATCCGTGACCACTTTAAACTGATGGCCCTCTATGTACATGCGAAATCTCTTTATGGCTAGCACAACAGCTAGACACTCCAACTCTGTAACTGAGTAGTTACGCTGAGCCTTGTTGAGTTTCTTCGACATGTATGTTATGGGTCGCTCGAAACCATTTTCGTCACATTGGGCTAGTAACGCGCCTACGCCGTGTATAGATGCATCGCATTGCACAATGAACGGCTTATCATAGTCCGGGTGATCTAGGAAAGGTGCAGTACAAAGCTCTGATTTAATGAGTTCTTGCGCACGCTCATTCCAAATCAAAGTTTTTCCACGCAACAATTCGGTCAACTGATATACTACTGTTGAATACTGAGGCACAAAACGCTGGTACCAACCAGTCATCCCAAGGAACCTTCTGAGTTGCCTCTGCGTTTTGGGAACCGGAAAATCTGATACTGCTCTGACCTTATCAGGGTTAGTCTGAAGTGTGCCCTCACCAACAATGTAACCAAGAAATTCAACCTTGGTCAAGCAAAACTGACTTTTCTTTATGTTTATCGTTAGTCCTGCTTTACGCAATTGAGAGGCCACTTCAGCAAGATGGATTAAGTGTTCTTCGAAACTAGTTGACATAACGAGTAAATCATCTAAGTACACCAGTACTTGCGACTTCAACTGATACGGGATCACTTGATCCATCAAGCGACACATTGATTGTGGCGCGTTGCACAATCCAAAAGGCATTCTCTTGAATTGATACAACGGCCTATTTGGAAGTGAAATCGCGGTTTTGGCACGAGATTGCGGATCCAAGCCAATTTGCCAGAACGCATCCTTGAGATCAATCTTGGAAATGCAATACACCGACGGAAGCCTACTTAACAAACCTTCTAAATTGGGCATAGGGTATGCGTCCTTAATTGTTACCCCATTTTGTTTTCGGGAATCTAAACAAAAGCGTACCTTGCTAGGCTTGATAAAAAGAACTGTTGGAGAAGACCACGCTGAAGTTGGTGCTTCTTCAATCACTCCAAGATGAAGCATTCGGTCTATCTTATTACACAAAAGCTTTTCTCGGGCAGGTGACAACGGATAAAATCTCTGTTTTATTGTATTCGCACTGCCGGTATCTATAACGTGTTCTACTAATGAAGTCAATCCCAATCCATCTCTCTCAGAAGTAGGAAAGGAATCTATTACGGACTGCAACTGAAGATTTTGAGCTACAGTTAAGGCCAATTTGTCATTTTCATCTTGCAAGGCACATAATTCCTTGACTACGGGTGTATGAACAACAGAAATGCCAAATTTTAGCCAAAAGTCCATGCCGCAAATGACATCTAACTTTATAGAAGGCAAGATCAAAAATTCAACATCTGCTTGCAAAGAGTTATAAGATATATTAATACTGATTGTACCTGAAACCGGTTGTAACTGACCATCGGCTGTTCGTACCTTCCCATGCATTTTGTGAAAATTTCGTTTTTCTAGGATAACGCGTTCTGCTAGCGATCCACCTAATACGCAAGGAAAAACTATTTTTCATCCGTTTGGCTTCAAACTCGGTTTGTAAGGGTAGTATGCTAAGTAATTGGACATGAGATTTTCAAATGTTGGAAAATCCGCCCACAAAGAAAATACCCGGAAAATTCTATATGAAAAACTATTTTTGATCCGATTGACTTCAAACTCTGTTTGTAAGGATAGTATGCAAAATAATTAGACATAAGATTTTCCGATGTTGGAAAATGCGACTGAAAAGTCGGGAAATTCCCGGAAAATTCCATATGGAAAAAACGGTTTTTCATCCGATTGGCTTCAAATTCGGTTTGTAAGGATAGTATGCTAAATAATTAGACATGTGATTTTTCGATTATGGAAAATCCACCCACAAGGAAATTGGCCGGAAAATTCTATATGGAAAACACTATTTTTCATCCGATTGACTTCAAACTCGGTTTGTAAGGATAGTATGCAAAATAATTAGACTTGAGATTTTCCAATGTTGGAAAATCCGCTCGAAAAGTCGGAAAATTCTATATGGTAAAACCTATTTTTAATCCGATTGGCTTCAAAATCGGTTTGTGAACACATTATAGAAAATAATTATACATTTGATTTCTCGGTGGTAGAATTTCTGCCCACAGGCAAGAATAATGGTGGGCGTATTTCGGTTCAGTGACAATGGCTATTTGTGAGCCGATCTGAATAAAATTCGTTTTGTAAGATCTAGGGTCAGAATAAATGGAAACACGTGTTTTTTTATTTCGGGAAGTTCACTGCAAAGGTCGGATTATGGGTGCGGGGGTGGGTTTTTAGCCGATATGTATTAAATTTGGTTTGAAAGCTCTATGGGCCAATTAAATAGGATAAAGTTTTAAGCTTTGCGCATACTCACCCTCAAGGTCGGATAAGGGGTGCCCGGGGGGTGGTTTTAGCGTTTGTACGCTCAATGGGCCAAATAGGTGGAAAATAATTTTCTCATTTCTGAAGGCCGGCAAATGGGGGGCGGGTGGTATCATTGCCAAACGTTTTTTTATCATTTTGGCGGCTATACTAATGGTGGCGAAGCGAAGAGCGCCGGGTTATAATATATAAAAATAAATACATATAATTGTTTTTATTATTTGTGAACCCCTTTCACACCTCCAAAAATTCTGAAAAAATTCCTCGAATTGTATCTTGATATGACAATTGACCATGTTAAATACAAAAGTGGAACCTCAACTAGAAGTCTAAAATAATTGGTGTCAAAAATTTCGAAAAATTGTGTAAGTCGCGGATTGAATTTTAAAAATTCGAAAAATTATTCTTGGAGAGTGTTAACATGCCAGCTATTGCCATAAAAATTTTGAAATTTTTCGGATGAATAGTTGTCCCGAAAAACGCTTGTGTTGGTTTTGATAAAAATTGTTATTAAAAATTCGGGGATGGTACTAGAAGTTTAAAAAAAATCGATTAAATACTATCAGTTGATTTACTTTAAAACTGCATACTTGAAATTTGAATAAGATCGGGGGCCGCTACGCCTAGTAAGACCGGCTATGCCCTTTATATCATATTATATATAAATATGTTTCATATTAAAATCAAATTATACTGTTTTGCAGTCATTTCGATTGTTCTTGAATCACACACATTCGCAGTATGATACGCAAACATACACAAAAAAAAACTGTACCATTCGGGCTGAACTCAACACCAAACGGGCTCAATAATAATGGGTTGATCATGGAATGGCATAGAACTGAGAGCCCGAGAGATTTTTTTTTTCTTATAACTACTTTTTGAAATCTGATGAAATTTGAATGATATCAGTTTATATTTAATTTTTGTTTTCGGAAGAATCAAAATATTACAATATTTAACTAATTACTGTGAGTTGTTATTAAAGTAAAAACATAATTATAAACTCTAAAAGTTGACATACCGGTTTTTCTTCAGAAAATGTAGTAAATTCTTTTATTATTTCATTAGTCGCCTCTTGTACCCCGATTGGTGAGATGTACATCTTTTTAAATCTTGGATCCAGAAATGACGATTTAACTAATATTTTATTGGATTCAAGTGGTTTGAACCTTTTCTCCAATAGTTTCCGAAGCATATCTTTAGTAAGGATGCCCTCGTCAGATTCCACTGTTACAGTCTGTGTGTTTTTTAATAATAGTGAAATTAACGGGATCACCATACTGACAGTGACATAATTTTCACCGCTTATTTTCTCCGTTGCATCTTTAAATGGGCTCAAAAGTCTACAAAAGTCACGGCAAATTTTTAGATCTTTAGCCGACAGCATTTCTGGTAATCCTTTAGAATATTCGGCTCTGTTTATAAGAATAATTGCCACTTTGTTCGCAAGTCCTAAAAAGGACATCAGCATATCAAGGCACGAATTCCATCGCGTGTCAACGTTCTGCTGCAAGGTCTTAATACAACCTTCTGCAATTCCCTCATCGGCCTGGGCTTTTCGCAACTGGTCCAATAATGCAGGGCTGTGCTTGAAATGCATCACAATTTTTTTAATTTTGTCTAAAATGTTGGAAAATGACGAAATCTCCTTTAGTATGTCATCTACCAGCAAGTGGATTGTATGCGCAAAGCATGGGACATGTTTACCATTTCCAAGAAAACATCTTGATGCGGCTTTCATATTATTAGCATTGTCAGTGGTAAGAGTTGTCCACTTAGACCGATTAATATTGAATTCATCGCACGCTTTCTCCAATAACGAACTTATATACTCGCTGGTATGGGACTAAATTAAATGCGAGAAATGTTTTTTTTTTTTAAATTTGGCTATATAAGTAACAAATAAAAGACAAATAACCAATATTGACAGAACACAAGACAAACACGATTGACGATCACGATTTAACAAAACACAGTTAAAATACATATGTATATGTAAATATAAACTAACCTGGTCCATTCTAGCTTAAACAAATTGACTCCAGACATTCCCCATTGATGAAATGCGCTGTTATGGTTAGGAACGATTGCGTAGAGTTTGTGATTGTTACAGCATCACAGGTGAATGCGACGTCCTCCACTTTATTAGAAATGTGTCTAACCTTTGATATGCATTGGGTGTATTTGTCTTCCAATAATGTTGTTATCTGGATGACAGTATAAATATTTAGCAAAGTCAATTGATTTCATAGGAAATAAGTATCGAAATCCTTTAATACTTGCCTTGGACCGGCCAGGAATCTTAAATTGCGGCACACATTTATTAAGAAGGTATGTTAAACCTTCTTTCTCTACGCACCGGACAGGCATGTTATCCTTGCAAATCATGAAAACAATGGCTTCTGTGACTTCATTCGCCCTATGTCCATTGTCTTAGATTTAGATTTATTCTTTTCCCAATACAATTAGACAGAGTCTTATAGATTAGCATTGGTCACGACAGTATAACAATTTTTTGTAAAAGCTAAGTATACCCTAACTTACTAGCTATAGAAAATATGCATTCTTAATATGTTAAATTTATAAATTATTAGTTAGATATTATTAAATTAATATTATTATATATATATTAATTTTTTTTTTTTTTTTTTTATCTATTTTGTCTTGTAAGATAATCTGATAATTTTTCTTTAAATTGCGAGACGCTTCCTATGTCTTTTAGATAGTTTGGGAGTTCGTTCCAGCAACGAGCAGCGTTAATATAGAAATGCTTTTCGGATCCTGCTAATTTTATCCGTGGAGTTATTAAATTTTTAGTACGTGATGATGCTGCGAATTTTAATTTATCAATTAGATATTTCGGTTGACGCGTAAAAATAATTTTGTGAAGAAAGATGAGAGTTTTCAGTTTTATCCAGGATTCGAGAGTCATATTAAAAATCTTTTGGGCAAATATAGAAATATGGTCAGTTCGTCTACGGTTAAATATATATCTGGCAATGGAATTAAACGCTACAAGTAATCTTTGCATACTACGCGCGTCACAGCTGCCGAAAATTTCGATGCCGTAAAGTAATGTGGGAGTCAGACACGTTTTAGCCACAAGCATTTTCAGATTTTCTGGAATCAATTTCTGGGATAATGACAGCTGCCTAAGAGAACTATATAATTTTCCAGTTGCTTTAGCAATATGGTTACTCCATGATAGGGTACCATCTATAACTATACCTAGGTTAGTGGCTTTTGTAACGTATTCTATAACGGAGTCATTTATAGTTAAGTTAGGCAGCTGTCTGAAATCTACGGATTTTTGTGAATGACTAAACATTTAGACTTAGACGCATTTAATGACAACGCATTGGCTTTGGCCCATTCGCACACAACGGCTAGGTTATTATTACATATACGGACACACTCACATATATCGTTTAACGGTCGACTTACATATAATTGGACGTCATCAGCATACATATGGACTGCACAATTTGTCAAGTTATCAGGAAGGTCATTGATATAAACAGAAAACAGAAATGGACCAAGGACGGAGCCTTGGGGCACACCACGTGTGGTTGACATCATTTCTGATGATCGGTCTCCCTGAACCACGGATTGCTGTCTCCCAATTAAATATGTTTTGATTAGATTTGTGGCTGAGGTTGAAAAATTATATAAATTGCTCAATTTTGAACAGAGAATAGTGTGGTCCACGGTATCAAAAGCTTTGCTAAAATCTAATAACGTCAATAAAGTTACGTGACTGTCGTCTACTTTTAAGCGGACAACTTCAATAAAGAAAAAGTTAATAAAATCGTATTACACATTTGGCATACTTTACCTTTAAAAGACTCAAGTTTCTTGAATGACTCCATTACTGTTGGATGCTGGATGTGAATATTTCAGAATTAGAAATGGTGGTACAACAGTCAAAATGAAATTTAATTGTGTGTGTGTAAGTTTGTCGTCGATTTATGCATACATCATCGCGCCGAAATTTGGCGACATTATACCGCGAACGCGTAGACTCTTTATTCACACACACGCAAACACTGAAAGAAGACGCCACTTTAAAAACAACATATACATACATACCTTTTTTTATGGGACTTCATGAATATGTCATTATGTTTATTTTTATGTGTGACGCCAAATTAGTTGTATTCCCGCTTGTTTTTACTTTCATGCAAAATTTACACTTCGCTGTGCCGTTTTTTATCTCACTGTAATTTTGTTTCAATAATTTTAAGTCCATTTTGTCTCCGGTGGCTTTAAATGAGTTTGCGCTTTTGCCTCACAGATGACAGAGTGACCAATGCACGAATATGTTAAAATATCATAAAAAAAATATCGTATATGCGATATTTGGGCAAAAAAAATATAGCGATATAAATATATAATTTTCTATAAAATATATCGATATATTGATATTTCGATATATTATCAACAACCCTAGTATAAAGCCTATACGCTTTAGGGCAGCATCCAACGTGGAATTCAATATTTTGCCCGACTGTTTCAACCCATAGATGCTCTTCTTCAGCTTCATGACGTGGTTTGGATGTGTCTCGTTAACAAATCCCTCGGGTTGCTTTAAGTAAATCTCGTCATCCAGTTTTCCATTTAAATACGCAGTAACCACGTCCATTTGATGTAAATGTAGACCATATTCTGCCGCTAATGCAATAACAAGACGGATAGTTGCATGGCGAACGACAGGTGCGAATGTTTCTCTGTAGTCAATCCCAAAACGTTGACTGCATCCCTTGGCCACTAAGCGGGACTTAAACTTTTGCACAGTTCCATCTGGATTTGACTTCACGGTGTAAACCCATTTGCTTCCGATTGGCTTCTAATCTTTTGGCAAATCTGTCATCAACCAGGTTTCATTCTGCAAGAGTGCCTCAAATTCATGTTCCATCGACGCTTGCCACAGCTCACACTCAGTTGACTGTTGCGCCTCTTCATAAGTTTGTGGAACCTTTACGTTGGCCGCAACCATTGCGTTAAGCATATGGTATTCATTTCGAGGACGTCCAGGTTTGCCTGTACGGATGATGCTTGGCCGGCCTGGCCCTCTTCTTTGCTCATTACCTGTAACGATATTAGAATTTCCCTGAACCTGATCTAACTCATTTTCTGTATCAGAATTCTCCTGATCTTGCTCATTTTGTGAACCTGTATCAACTTCAATTGACTCTTCTTGTGTCTGCTGCACATCAAATGATACTTTTTCTACTGAGTCTGATTTACATGTCACGTCATTTGGATCTATCAATTTCTCCCCCTCAGGTTCTACGAAAATGACATCCCTGCTTTCAATTAATTTTGACGATTTTTGCTATACAGCCTATAAGCCTTTGCTGTATCTGAATACCCTAGCATTACGTATTCATAACCCTTTTGAGCAAATTTTGACTTCTTTGTTTTGTCCAAAGCTATCGCTAATGAGCCGAAAACTTTTAAGTGCGACACTACTGCCTTTTTACCTGTCCATACTTGATATGGAGTCACATCCACTAAGGAGTTTGAAGCCACTCTTTTTCGCAAGTATACTGCAATCCGAATTGCTTCCGCCCAAAATGCTTCGCTTAATCCGGAATGTAGCATCATGCTTCTAGCCATCTCCACTAAGGTTCTATTGGCTCTCTCCGCAACACCGTTCTGCTGAGGTGTATAGGGCACTGTAAGATTTCTTTTTATTCAGATATTTCTCAAAACCCTTCGACATATATTCACCGCCATTATCTGAATGCAAAATTTTTATTTTTCTTCCTGTTTGGCGCTCTACAAGATTTTTAAAGTCTTTAAATGCCTCAAATACTTGATCTTTTGTTCTCAGAAAATAAACTGATACATATCTGGAACAATCGTCTATAAAAGTGGCAAAGTATCGATTTCCACCCAACGATTGCTCTCTCATAGGACCACATATATCGCTATGTATTATATCAAGTATTCCTTTTGACCTGTTTTGAGTATTTTTAGCACATCAAATGATACTTTTTCTACTGAGTCTGATTTACATTTCACGTCATTTGGATCTATCAATTTCTCCCCCTCAGGTTCTACGAAAATGACATCCCTGCTTTCAATTAATTTTGACGAGTCTTTGCTATACAGCCTATAAGCCTTTGCTGTATCTGAATACCCTACCATTATGTATTCATGACCCTTTTGAGCAAATTTTGACTTCTTTGTTTTGTCCAAAGCTATCGCTAATGAGCCGAAAACTTTTAAGTGCGACACTACTGGCTTTTTACCTGTCCATACTTGATATGGAGTCACATCCAGTAAGGAGTTTGAAGCTACTCTATTTCGCAAGTATACTGCAGTCCGAATTGCTTCCGCCCAAAATGCTTCGCTTAATCCGGAATGTAGCATCATGCTTCTAGCCATCTCCACTAAGGTTCTATTGGCTCTCTCCGCAACACCGTTCTGCTGAGGTGTATAGGGCACTGTAAGATTTCTTTTTATTCCGCAATCTTTCAAATATTTCTCAAAACCCTTAGACATATATTCACCGCCATTATCTGAATGCAAAATTTTTATTTTTCTTCCTGTTTGGCGCTCTACAAGATTTTTAAAATCTTTAAATGCCTCAAATACTTGATCTTTTGTTCTCAGAAAATAAACTGATACATATCTGGAACAATCGTCTATAAAAGTGGCAAAGCATCGATTTCCACCCAATGATTGCTCTCTCATAGGACCACATATATCGCTATGTATTATATCAAGTATTCCTTTTGACCTGTTTTGAGTATTTTTAGGAAACGACTTAACACAGATTTTGCTCTTAGCACAAGTTGCACACAGCTTACTTGGCTTACTCATACCCTTCAGACCTATAACCATTTCTTTTGAACTCATTTTTTGTAGGGCCTCGAAATTCACATGGCCGAAACGATTATGCCATTTGAATGTTTCAATTTGCTGAGTTACACCGAAACATTTTTCTTGCCTATCTTCAATAACGAACAGCCCATTTTGCAATGACGCCTTGAATAGGACTTTGTTTTCATCCAAAACTTTGGCACAATTTTTGTCAAAAATAACAGTTTTTCCATGACCCAATACTTTGGCTACCGATATGAAATTATTCTGCAAACTTGGTATAAATATAACCTCTTTAAGTGTCACCGGCTCATTACTAAATGTTACTTCAACATTTCCATGCCCTTCAGCAATTAATGATTTTCCGCCTGCAAGTAACACTTTCTGTTTGCTTTCATTGAACGAAGTGAAACGTTCCCTATCGCAACATAAATGCGAAGTAGCCCCACTGTCTATGCACCATAGTTTTTTATTCTGATCATTCGATCCGATGCAATTTAAAAATGAAACAAATTTTTGTTCATTTGTACTGACATTTGCATTTAAGCACATTAAGCTTTTTCCATATTTTTCACTTTTACTTTTGTCCTCTTGATGCTCTTTCTTTTTAGCTCGACAATTTACAGCAAAATGTCCTGGTTTGCCACAGTTGTAGCATTTTTTCTTTTTGCTTTTTCCTTTATTGTCATATTGTTGCCTGCCTTTATAGCTCTTACTAGCAAACACTTTTGCACCATTTTCTTCATCAGTATTTTCGTTAGCTTGTCTTTCAGCCTCCTCACAAATTTTCACTTTGAGTGCGTTTAGTCTTGGCAACTGATCTCTTGACTCAATCGCAACAACAAAACTCTCAAACGATTTTGTCAAACTATTAAGCAACACTACAGTTTTTACTTCTTCGGGTATTTCTATCGAAATTGCCCCTAAATTTTCTTCAAGTTCTTGAAACTTTTGTGAAAACTCTTTTATACCCATGTCCGATGACATTTTTATTGACAACAATTGTTTTATTAACAACACTCGCCTAGCTGGTCCACTAGGAGTATAAATCTCTTTCAATTTTTTCCATGCCAATGTTGACGATGCACAGTGCTTTATATTATTTATCGGACTCGGCTTTACACACAAAATAATCATCGCTAGAGCTTTTTGATCTTTCTGCCTAAATGCAGCTTTTTGATCCACTGTGGCCTGTTCACTAAGAACTAGTTCACCGCTCACTAATTGCCACAAGTCATTTTGGATAAGCACACTTTTCTTTAGCACTTCCCGTATAGAATAATTATTGTCATCGAGCTTCTCGATATTGAAATTCATATTTCCACTCACTTTGCAATTGTTTATAACACTGTACCACACGTTTTGTATTTTTCTGTCCTCTTTGCACACAGCTTTAGTAGGTACTTATTTTTTTTCGATGCTGGCAATGCCGTTTTCTTACGGCTGTCTCTTTCTATTCTCTTCCAGCGTTTTGCAGTTTCGATTTATGATGAAATAGAATTTTTTGCTTTTGTCTTTGATTTGTCTTTATAGTTTGGCTCGATGGGGGTATTTTATTTGCAACAATGCCAGCTATGCCCCTTTTCACAGCTAATTAACTTGCCAAAACTATATTTCTAGCACACAGCTATTACTTAGCACACAGCTTATTTTACTTTTAGAACACACAGTTCCCCGAATGTTAACACACTGTTATACACTCACAAAGTTTCTTGGAATTTTAACACACAGTTATAAGCACTAAGCCTTCCAGAATATCCATTTTAGTCACAAATTTTAAGTCTTTCTTTGGTTGTTTCACACACACCACTTTAATACGTAGTCCGTTTCACACAGTAACGAAATTGCGCATTAGAACACCGATCTCTGCACACAGCAAAAATTTTGACCGTTCTTGCACGAACAACAACCACGCTGCCAACGCCTCTGCCTAGGCCATTAGCATTTTAACTGCGCTACCAATTGTTTTTTCACCTTAGCCTTCTGATGCCGTCTCTGGGCCCATAACCTATTAGAGGTACGCTTTATTCAGAAAGGTTAAGTATTGTTACATAGTTGATGATTATATATATGATTATTAGAATTTAGAGCGCAACGCGCGACCATCGACTTTACAGTGAGACCGCAGTCTTAAGACCGATTGTCAGAGCATGTGCTCTTAGAGATGGGACAAAACATGAGCAGTGTTGTATATCGTTAACATTTTCAAGTTTATAACAAGTAAGAAAGTCGGTCAAGCCCGACTGTAATATATTCTGTACCTGTTGGTACCTGTATGCGGATCGATAAGTAATGATGAGTAGAATATATGCCTAGAAGGTTCGAAACACATAACTCTAAAATTGCTGGATATTTGCGGTGTTTTTCAAATTGCGGGGGTGGCAACTCTACTATCGTTCATCTGATCGGAAAACAATGTATGGGGGTTCGATAAGTAATGATGACTAGAATATATGTCTAGATGGTTCGAAACACCTAACTCTAAAATTGCGGGATAATTGAGGTGTTTTTCAAATTGCGGGGGTGGCAACTCTACTATCGTTCATCTGATCGGAAAACGATGTATGGGAGTTCGATAAGTATTGATGAGTAGAATATAAGCCTAGAAGGTTCGAACAACCTAACTCCAAAATTGCGGGATATTTGAGGTGTTTTTCCAATTGCGGGGGTGGCAACTCTACTATCGTTTATCTGATCGGAAAACAATGTATGGGGGTTCGATAAGTAATGATGAGTAGAATATATGTCTAAAAGGTTCGAACAACCTAACTCCAAAAATTCGGGATATTTGAGGTGTTTCTCAAATTGCGGGGGTGGCAACTCTACTATCGCTCATCTGATCGGAAAACGATGTATGGGAGCTCGATGAGTAATGATGAGTAGAATATATGCCTAGAAGCTTCGAACAACCTAACTCCAGGGTTCGGAATTGCTCTTTGCTCTCAGCTCTATAGAGCCAGCTCTAGCTCACAGCTCTTTACTTGTAGCTCTCAGCTCTGAGCTAGGAACTCCAGTTCGAGAGCTAGGAACTATCAGCTCGCTCCCGGCTTCGAAGTTACAGCTCTCGGCTCTGAGCTAAGAGCTAAATCTAAAGAGCCAGGAGCTAGCAATCGGCTCGCAGCTCTTTACTAGAAGCTCGGCTCTGAGCTAGGAGCCCCCATCTAGCGAGCTAGGAGCCAGCAATAGGCTCGGAGCTCTTTACATGTTTGCTATCGGCTCTGAGCTAGGAGCCCCCATCTAGCGAGCTGGGAGCTAGCTCCTAGCTCAGAGCCGATAGCAAACATGTAAAGAGCTCCGAGCCTATTGCTGGCTCCTAGCTCTTTAGACTTAGCTCTCAGCTCGAAGTCTAGAGCTGTAGCTCAAGAGCCGGGAGCCGCCTGCTGGCTCCCAGCTCCCGAGCTGGGGCTCCTAGCTCAGAGCCGAGAGCTTCTAGTAAAGAGCTGCGAGCCGATTGCTAGCTCCTGGCTCTTTAGATTTAGCTCTTAGCTCAGAGCCGAGAGCTATAGGACAAGAGCTAGGAGCCGGCTGCTAGCTCCCAGCTCCCGATCTGGGGCTCCTAGCTCAGAGCCAAGAGCTCCAAGTAAAGAGCTGCGAGCCAATCGAGGCTCCCTGCTCTCAATCTTTTGGCTCCCTGCTCTAAGCGAGAGCCAGAGAGCGTGGCTCTGGAGCGAGCAATTCCGAACCCTGCCTAACTCCAAAGTTGCGGGATATTTGAGATGTTTTTGAAATTGCGGGGGTGGCAACTCTACTATCGTTCATCTGATCGGAAAACGATGTATGGGGGCTCGATAAGAAATTATGAGTAGAATATATGTCTAGAAGGTTCGAACAACCTAACTCCAAAATTGTAAAAGATATACGGTTTTTTTCGATTTGCGGGGGAGGCAGGGGGCGTGGCAAAAAAAAAACTAAACTTGATCTGCCTGCAAGTAAAAGAAATATAAGTTCCATACACATCAAACCTCTATCTCTTACCATCTCTGAGATCTCAGCGTTCATACGGACAGACGGACATGTCTATATCGACTCGGCTGTTGATGCTGATCAAGAATATATAAGTTAATACCACAGATGTCAATCCCGGTCATCAGCCCTAAACCAAAATATAAATTCAAATTAATTCCGCTTTGCGACACAAGCTTAAAGAAATGCTGACTTAGCGTCTGGCTAATTTCCTGCACACGCCAAGTGCAGCTGCAACTCTTGCCCAACATCGCCGTCATCAAATTTCTGCACAAGCAAAGTGCAGCTACAGTTCTAGGAAGCTTGCCCAACTTTGCCGCCGTCAACATCGCTGCCGCCGCTGACCGCTGCAGCCGACGTCGCCGCCACAACCCACAGCTTAGGTAGGGCCAAATTGTAATAAGTTAATTTAGTCACAAAATATTCTACAATAAACCAAGGTCTCAAGGCCTCCAAAGAAATTCGTTAATTTTTTTATTCTTTAAAACGGAAAAGGAATTTAACTGGCGCCCGAGCAGGGACCCACCAACGGTACGACAGAGCAAAACGTTTTCTAAGTACGCGACGCGACGATAGAGCAAAACAGTTTCTAAGACGCGATTTGGTCGGTTTCAAAAATACAAATAGACATTCGGTGTGACTCGAGGAAATTAATTTTTCCTCCTGGTGTTAAACAAATCAAAGGTAGTACTAGAACTTAATTGTTCAACTATCCATCGGTGGACCACAATTCTGTCAGGTCCGTCCGCAGAATACCTTCACGGAGTGCTGGTCGCAGGATCCCCAGTAGGATAATTATACCCAAAAAGGATGAAATCCGGACCGCCAGGAAGGGTGGCCATATCAACTATACTGTAAGTTAGTGCTTAAGTGAACGCATAAAAAAGAAATGCAAACAAAAATATTGAAATAAGAATACAAGCAAACCAATTGCCAAAAATAAAACTTTAACAAAAAATATATTTATGCAGAATAGAAACAACAAACAAGTAAAATCGGCAAAAGAATAATAAGGAATTAGTCTCCAAAGTTTAAAGAAAAAAAATAATAACTTACGAATTAAAATATTTTAAAAAGAAGAATAATTTGAAAGAAATATTTTTAAAACAAGAATAATTTGGAGCACAAAGCAAACTAATATTTTTGAAAAACTTGAAAAAAAAAAAACAAAAAATAAACATTTTTGAAAGAGGGTAACTCAAAAGTTTTCAATAAAAAAAAAAATAAAAAAAATAATAATTTTTTTAATTTTTAATATAATTTTTTATAAATCGATTAATCCAACATTTTTTCAAAAAAAACATATTAATATCAACTGTTCTGAAATTCCTGACAAAAGATTACTTTTTCCCAGCAATAATTTTATTAACACATCTAAAGCAAGTCCCTAAACAGTAGATTCAGAACTTTATGGCGAATACAAATAATCTCATAAGACCCCCTATCCTTAACCCTCAAGACAATTAAGCGCATCTTTCGACGAACAACAACAACAGAGACAACAACAGAGACAACAGGAAAGACAGATACAAAGGCAGGAAGAATATTTACAGAACAGAAACATGGAAAACCAGGAAGATTTAACCAATAGAGTGGCCCAAATATTAGCACAAAATCCTGCCGGGGCTACTCAGTGAAATCAATAATTCTAATCAAAACCTTTTTAACTCGACTGACCAAGAAATTGCTCCAGAGCATCGTGGTAACCTCAACGACCTAGATAGAGTACCGGATGTAGTAAAATGCCTCCGAGACTTTTCAGGCGATCCTTCTGAGTTCAGCTCCTGGAAAAAGGGAGTGGACAGAATTCTTAATAATTATGTTGGTCAGGAAGGCACACCTAAGTACTTCGGTATATTACATACCATCAGAAATAAAATAACAGGTAATGCCGATACCGCACTAGAATCATATAATGTTCCCTTAAATTGGAGCGCCATCTCCAAATGTCTAACCTTACATTATGCTGACAAACGTGACTTGGGTACCTTGGAGTACCAAATGACCACCATTGTACAGGGTAGCAACCAATCGATGGAAGAATTTCACCAGACAGTTTATAAGCATCTGTCTTTGATTTTAAACAAGATAGGCTGCATGGAATTGACTAAAGAATCCGAGCAACTAATGACAAAGTTATATAGGGACAAAGCCTTGGACACCTTTGTTCGCGGGCTACGCGGAGATCTTTCACGTCTCCTGGGCATGAAAGAGCCCGCAGATCTACCACAAGCATTACACTTGTGTCTCAAACTTGAAAACCAAAGTTTCGATCAAATCATGCGACCAATAGAACACAGCCCTCTGGGTTCCGACCACCAAACCCAAAGCCCGTTCCTATGCCTAGAATGTTAGGAGTAGGAAATACCCCCATTATTTCGGCAAAATCAGATGCCAATTATACCTCAAAGAAATTATATGCAACATGGTCCCCAGCAACACTTCAGATCTTACCAAAATAATTTGGGATACCAGCAACAGCATATGAGTAACCAACGCCAAGGCGGATTTCAACAACCGGTCGCACCACCTCGCCCAATGGCACAAAAAACCTCAACCACGACCAGAGCCAATGGAAGTGGATAAAAGCATCCAAACCAGGCAGGTTAATTATATGAACAGGCCAAGTTTCGATGTAGGGAAAAGACCGCCCGGTCTTATTCCAGAAATGCCAAAAAGGCAAAGAAATTTTAACATTCAGTCAAACGATAGTGGACAAACTGGCTCTTCCGAGACCTCCGCCAATATGGCAGAATACGAACAGGAGTTGGCGGAAATGAGTATGAGCAATCACTTGGCACGACGGAGTAACACAAAAAAAAAAGATAGTAAACTGGGGAAAATCAACTATGTATATACTTGAAAAATAGCGAACATCAGCACATACAATCGCTGCCTACGCACAATGGCTTAGTTGTGTAACGGACACGCGGTGTCGAGAGCACACTCTGTCTAAATTTTGCCGGCTAGGCTCAGGGAAAGTGGGGGGGGTCTTTGGTGCTCTCCCAATCATGCGCTACAGAATAAAAAGAAGAGACAGAGTATAAAGGAACGACTAAACCACACAATACTGAAACTATCCTGAAATGCAACAAATCGAATGGAGAACTTAGATGTTATTGTTCTCCTCTCTATACCCACCCTACCATGCAGAACTTTGATTAATTTTATAGTTCTGCCCAATACGAGTCGCAAGTAAACATACTATGGATGCCCTTTAATTCATATTTATTTCATTTTTGTTACTTAACTAGGTGGGCCGACATATTTTGATCCAAAATACATAAGCTATAACTCATCAGAGTATTTACACATGCATGAAAAAGCTGAAGGCTTTTGCCATACTCCACAGGTGCATTCTAAATTCACGAAGGCTGCTAGGACTATACCAATATAGGTACACATACATACATGTCAATAGGTTTGAGCCGTTAGGCGGCAGTCATATAGGACTCGGTTTTCAAAACTGATGTTGCGAACTTCTCAGTATGCTTATTCTTTATGTCGGCTATGCCGTACTTACATCAGATCCATCGGTGTCAGCAGGCCTGTTGATCGATGAAGCTGTCGTTGAGGAAGAAAGCAAATACGAAAACTCGCACAAACAGTATGTTCCGCCTAGGAAAATATGTACAAAACTAAATTACTCCACTAGCAGAGATCGTAAAATGCACAAAATTAACAAACGATTATAGATACGGTAGATTTTGGTCCTCCACGGGACACTTAGATATAGTCTGGGTAAGGGAGTTGATCAGCCTGGGCCAGCCTTGGCCAGGTGACGTCACTGCCGACTCTCCTATGCACGGGTATAGCTGTCCTTCAAAAGGTAGCACGCATATTGGCTAACCAGCCACCGAATCCAGAAGCAGTGGTGAAAATTGTTGGTACTGCTTGTTAATGGGAAGCAGATCACAGATTCCGGGTATAATTAACGAGATCGAGGTTCAGTGCCTCTTGCAGCAGCCGCAGCTGTGTTAGCAGCAGCGTGAGTGGCAGCGTGAGCGGCTGACGCAATCGCCAACTGACTATGTACAAGTCCACAGCAAAGAAATTCCAGGAAAGAAGGATCCTAGATGGTATACACTTAGGAATAGAAATAAAATCCCTCCAGCGAGACACAATCTGGCAGCACAGGCGACACCTGCGCGTCGGTCGGTTGTCGATGGCGCGGTATCAATTTGGCTGAGGTGTTCAATGCACCGCCAGACTGGAAACTGAGCACCGAACGGGGATAAACCCGTTCGTGCGACGCTGGATAAAACAGGGAGTTTAAACAGCAAAACTATAGGTAAAGTTTTCATTTTCTCCATACCTGATGTTGAGGTTAAACCGGACGAAAATTCAAACTTTGGGCTTATCACAATCAAATTGGCTGCCAAATCATATAATTATGGTTCTAGCCTTTGGTAAACTGATCTTATATGACGGATGGTCAACACTTATGGTTTAAAACACGTGAAATGGATAAATTTTATGCGATCACAGCTTTAAGCGTCAGCTCAGGTATCAAGAATCAGCAAAAGTGAAAACGGAAGCCAGACAGCAGAATTGGCATGGTTGCGTGAGCAGGGCTGCCAACTTATTCGAAACCGAATGATAGCGCTTAATCGAATGATTCATCGAATGGTAGTGGTGACAAAACAAATGCAAAATAATCGCAACCTCACAGTTGTTGCTATGCGCCCAAATGACAACCAAACAACAAAGGATCGAAGATTTATCACTCACACCTGAAGAATTACTTAATGCTTTTAACTGCATAATCTTGAAAATCCAAGAACAATCATTCGCTGAAGATTTCCGTCTGCTGGAAAATTCGCTACCAATCAAAGGTCCCTTAAAATACATAAACCCATTTCTCGATTAATCATCAGGATATGAACTTATCAGAGTCGATGGCAGACTCACTCACATCTCAGACTCCGGAAAGCAACCATTGCTACTGCCCACCAAATCACATTTCGTATGGATCTAAATTCGACAGTTACACCTTCGCAACTTCCAAGCTAAAACAGCAACTCATGGGACCACTCCCTTTGAAACGTCTTCTACCCAGCCAACCATTCCAACGATGTGGTGTCGACTTTTGCGGCCCTATAAGCACATATCTTCGCATAAGAGGGAAAGGTCCGGTCAAATCTTATCTTGCTGTTTTGATCTGCTTGGCCTCTAAAGCGGTTCATATTGAAGATGTGTCGGAACTTTGTACTAAGGCTTTTCTGGCCGCATTCAAACGGATGGTTGCCGGACGAGCGTTGCCCACAGACATTTTCTGTACAACACCTCCAACTTTGCCGGAGCGCGAACCATCTCATCGATTCGAAGAATTTCCTGTTTGAGCAGAACACGCAAGACGCAATCTTTTTTTTGTTAATCTGACACTGATGACAGATCTGCAGAGCTGTACAAGGGAGCGATCTCAAAGGTTGGAGAAGTGTATCCTGGCGCCCAGCTCAAAGCTGTGGATGCAAAGGACATACCCTCGTATCCAAGGGCAAGAGTCTGGCATCCCAAGAAACCCAGCGAACCAGCTGATATTCTGGAGATGATGACGGTGTTCATTCCCAAGGCATCGGCAGCAAATTGGAGGATTATCAGAGTGGAAGAATCTCCTAACGCCAACATTCAAGTGGTCTTTCAGATCAACAAAGACTCGGTTGATTACCTGTCAAAAACCGATGGCCTGCTAGACTATGCCTTCAAAAAAGTTCGCATGGTCGTATATAAGACAGACACCACAACGGTGGCCACCGACGTAGAAATAGAGACGGAGGATACCCCCCTCCAAGAAGAATCGGGAGGATACATCTCCTCCGGGTCCGATTACGTCTGGGACGGCTCTACTCCGAGCAAGAGCTTCTTCATGAAGAGGTGGATACAGAGGCCGACGGATGGGTCACCCAAGCAAGATGTTGCAGATTTTGCAAATAAATCTGCATCATAGTAAGGCTGCTTCCGCAGCTCTTCTGCTTCGTCTAGCAACAGGCGAGGTAGACATTGTTTTAATCCAAGAGCCATGGATTTCCACCGATAAAATCTGTGGTCTGAGAACGCCAAAATATAATTTAATTTTTAATAAAAGCACGGGTAAACCCCGAACATGTATATTAGCAAAAAAACAAATGAATGCATTTCTACTTCACCAATTCAGTGATGGAGACATCACAGTCGTAAGCCTTGATTTGGGGAAACATATATACAGGCTGGCGTCCTTCTATCTGGCTCATGATAGCACAGTGCCAGTAGCATTCCGGCTGTTTCAAGACGTTGTGCGTAACAGTCAACAAAGCAATGCAAGACTCTTAATGGGAGGCGATGCAAACGCTCATCACACACAATGGTCCAGCACGGACATTAACGATCGGGGTGAGTTACTTTACGATTACATTATAAGCACCAAATTAAGTATCTGCAACCGCGGAACTGACCCAACTTTTATAACCAAAACCCGAAGGGAGGTTTTAGACATTACCCTTATTTCTGAGTTTCTTCCAGAATACTTAGAATCCTGGAGGGTGTTGTCAGAACATTCCTTTTCAGATCACAGATACATAGAGATAAAACTTTCGGAAACGTGCCCTGGGCCTAACAGGGTGCAAAACTTAAAGAAAACTAATTGGAAACAATTTACTAGACTCATTAAGAAAGAGATAGATGTTATCCCCCCATTAATACCAGAAAATGGGGAGCAATTAGACTTGGTACTTGATACCTTTACATCAGTATGTTCAAGAGCACTAGACAAATCGTGTCCTCTCAGAAAATTCAAAGTAAATCACAAACCACCGTGGTGGTCCAAAGATTTAGATACCCTGAGGAAAGAATGCAAAGGGGCATTTAACTCAGCCAAAAATTCGAGTCAGGACACTACTTGTGAAATGTACATAGCCCGATTGAGTGTGTATAAAAAAGCCTTACGGAAAGCAAAACGTTCATCGTGGGCTAATTTCTGTAGTGGCATTGAATCAACATCTGAATCATCGCGACTTCGCAAAATTCTAGCTGGATCACCTACCCCCTAGGTCTCCCTTCAAAACGCTGATGGAATCTGGACTGAATCCAGTCTTGACTCCTTCACGCTTCTACTTGACACTCATTTTCCCGGGTGCTCATCTTCTGAAGAAACCATCGAAATAGCCAGAAATGACCCTGTTAGCAATATAAATAAAATAGTCACAAAAGAACGGATTACGTGGGCCGTTAAGTCCTTTAAACCGTACAAGTCCCCGGGACCAGATAGAATCTTTCCCGCTCAACTACAGCACTCTCTACAATACATCATAGGCTGGCTACAAACAATTTTTGTAAGCTGCCTTCAAATCAACTACATCCCTACTCAGTGGAGGGAAGTTAAAGAAGTATTTATAGCGAAGCAGGCAAGTCCTCACATGTCAAACCCGGTGATTTTAGACCAATCGTCTGATTGTTCCTCCTCAAAACGTTGGAAAGATTGCTAGACGTCTATTTAAGAGAAATCATAAGCCCATCCCTTGCGCAGCATGCATATAGCAAAGGCAAATCCATCGAAACAGTACTTCACTCCCTAGTCTCAAAAGTAGAGCAATCACTAGAGATTAAAGAATACACACTAGCGGCATTTCTTGACATCGGAGGAGCGTTCAATAACGTTCTTCCTAGCGCAATTACATCTGTACTGACAGATCTGAAGGTGGAGGCACCCCTAGTAGAGTTTACTCGACTCTTGCTCACCAGTAGAGCGGTTAACTCTCAAATAGGGAATGCCTGCGCACGAAGATATGTAAACAGGGGCATTCCTCAGGGAGGTATTCTCTCGCCCCTTCTGTGGGTAGTAACAGTAAACGAGCTGTTACGCCTTATGGAGGATCGAGGACATACGGTGATCGCTAATGCAGACGATGTTACCATTATAATCAGAGGAAAATTTCCGCAAACTCTTTGCAATTTAATGCAGGATGCGCTAGCGACTCTTTCAGAGTGGACAGATGGATGTGGCCTCGGGGTCGATCCAACAAAAACGAAACTGGTACTCTTTACCAGGAAATATAAAGTTCCGGATCTTATTCCCCCACGACTAAATAACTTGGAACTAACATTTAGCGACACGACTAAGTACCTTGGTGTAGTACTTGACAAAAAACTATACTGGAATGAAAATATACTCGAACGGGTCAAAAAGGCAACAACTGCATTATACTCATGTAATCGCGCTATTGGCCGTAAGTGGGGCTTCTCCCCTAAAATTGTACATTGTCTTTACACAGCCGTTGTACGTCCTATACTACTCTATGGAGTTATAGTTTGGTAGCCAGTCTTGGGTAAACCATCTGTTCTTTGGATCCTTCATAAAGTACAACGCAGTGCCAGCTTATGTATGAGTGGCGCTTTGCGAACCACTCCTACGGAATCACTTAACATTATGCTACATCTAGTACCACTAGATTTATTAGCCCGAGAAATTGCTAGTAATACTGCTCTCAGGCTCAGCGAAACAGATTTCTTCTGTGAGCCTCCCTTGGCCACTCGGCTATACTGAATAGTCAAGTGGCGCCACCAACAAATATAGATTACTGTACACCCACTCTAGAGTTTAATACCATGTACGAGGTCATAATTCCAAGCCTCCAGGATTGGAACTCGCTTCCCCATGTCAAACCAAACGCAATCAACATCTATACAGATAGCTCGAAACTGGAAAGTCGGGTGGGAGGAGGAGTTTTCAGTCCAGACCTTGGCATAGAAATGTCCTTTCGTCTTCCCGATCACTGTAGTGTCTACCAAGCGGAGGTCGTAGCTATCCAGGAAGCTACGAACCATCTAAAAGAACTCGTGGTCAAAGGGGGAAATGTTTTTATCTTTTCGGACAGTCAAGCTGCACTAAAAGGCCTTGACGGAAATACTAACAATGCTAAAACAATAACCAAGTGCCGCAAATCTCTGAATGAGATGGCTCAACACTTCAAAATATGTCTCGTGTGGGTGCCTGGACATTACAACATTGAAGGTAACGAGACAGCCGACCGACTTGGTAGACTTGGCACCACCACCCAGCTCTTAACTGATAAGAGCACTATAGGGGTGTCTTTTGCGACATGTAAACTAAAAACAAGGGAACTACCTACAACATGACCACGAACCGCTGGAGACTAATCCACACCTGTGAAATCTCCAGGCTTACCTGGCCAACTCTCAATCTTAAAAGAACATTGACGCTACTACGTTTAAGCAGGCAGAATGTCTCCCTTCTTGTAGAAATTCTTACAGGACACTGTCTTATAGGCACTAATGCCGCGAGGCTTGGTATTGACCATAATGATTACTGTAGAAGTTGTTGCTCAGTTGTTGCATCTCCTCTGTCACTGCCCAGCGCTCAGTAGACGTTATGCAATCCTAGGTCAACCTTTTCTACCTGACCTTTCAGCGGTATCTGAAAAGGAGATCGCTGTTTTACTCAAGTTTGTGCTACTATCTAATTGGTTTAATAGGGATATACTGGTTAAAAGTAAGAATTAGTGTTTTATGGTATCACGACGGGATTATTTTTTATTTTTTTTTTGGCCTAAGTGAAGAGGCTTTACAGCCTCTACCATCGCAACCTAACCTAATCTGACTTTATATCTTTTCATTTTATTATTCCGAGGGTACCACACTTCGGCGGCCTGTGGGAAGCTGCGGTAAAAAGCGCAAAGGGAAAATTTAAGACAAACGATTGAGGAGCTTTGCACTGTCGTTACTTGCAACTCAATCATCAATTCGCGACCTCTGTCGCCAATGTCGCCTGACCCAAGTGGTCTTGGGGCTCTTACCGCTGGATATCGACTGGTTGGTAAATCGCTGCAGGCTCTACCTGAGCGTACGATCCCCACTCTTAACCTAAACAGCTTGGAACGCTTGACGTGATAACAGCTGTCAAACAACAACTTTGGCGTCGCTGGACATCAGACTACATCCACGAACTACGTGCTCGATCGAAATTGATCGTCGGGGCCATGGTCATCATCAATGATGACAATCTCCCTTCACAACACTGGAGACTAGGACGCATTGAATCGTTGGTGTCTGGATGGGATGGTCATATTCGTGTGGCGCCCTTCGGATGTCCGGTCGAGAAAGCAGATTCTTTCAAGGGAGCCGGGATGTTCGGTCAACCTAGTTGCCTTTGAAGATCGCTGACATTATAAGTCAAAGACATTTTAAACTTCGAGTTAATTGCTTTCGAGATATTAAGTTCAAAACATCGAATAAAGTTAATTTAAAAAAAATTTTACCTAATTATGACCGACTAAACTCACTATATTTGAAAAATTAAACTGATCAATTTTCCTATTTGATCGTAGTAGTACATCAATCAGCCGTCAAACGAGCTATCGTGTGTGGTAAAATCTGTTGAAATAACCCTTCAGTTCCAGCGGGAGCAATTGCTCCCTTTCATGGCTGAACTCATGGGTGAATTCAGAGCTGAGTTGGCGCTGCAAATTCATGACCGATATTCTGCTCATATTCGCAACTCAAATTTTGTGGCGAAAAATCAGAATTTATTATAAAATTCAGCATATATATAAATAATTAATTATATGAATAATTATTTATTCAATTAATAATATTATATTTTTTATAAAATAATTATTGTAATTTTTTTGCCTAAACATAACAAAAAAAGACCGATAGAGAGAATGCAGCTGCACGCTGACTCTCTCACGCAACGTAGGCCGAAAAAAACTACAATGAAGCAAAACGAATGCAAAAGTGTGTGTAACGTGTGCATAAGAAGGAAAGAGACAAACAATGTTGCTCATATAAGTAGCCTCTTTGGCGTTTGCCCGCACGCGTGTGCGGTGGCTGACTGCGTTGAGACGCCATTCGTTTAGTGCTAAGTCCCGAGTTCGATCCCCAGACAAGGTAATCTGTGTTAAATAATATTTATATTTCTTAATTTATTTCAGAGCGGCGTTGGTTCACCATGAGAATTAATATTACTTAGATAAAAATCGGAGTGTGGGGGAGGCGGGGCAGACACTGGGGGGTGGAGTTAGAACTTTACCCCTCCCCCCCTCCTCCACCAGTACACATTTTTTTTTGTGCAGCCATGAATTCGTTCTAAAATCACCCCAGAAATCACTCATGAAATCGACCTTAAATCATCAGTGAAATCATTCATGAAACTCACCCATGAGTTCATCCTAATGAAACGAACGTCATGAAGTCCTAGGTCATGCCTATGTTAAATTCATGCCTGAAACTCATATAAAGGCTGCCATGAATTCATGACCAGCCCTTCCATTTCAGGCCTGAATTCAGGTCTGATTCAGGCCTGAGCGCAACTGAAGGGAAATGTCTGAGAAATACCCATTTGAGCAAGCCTGCCCATGAGCCCGCCTACGGGAGGGTTCCATTTAAAAACTCTGCAACAGTTCTTTGTTAAGCTACTGTTAATAAAGAGAGGTTTAACAAGGAAAATTTTTAAAATTGCGATTTTAGACATCGATTAGATTATAGTAGATTACCTTTTGTAATCACATTTGGATGATAAAAAGCCATTATTTAAGCAAAAAATTTTTAATTTTGAAATAGCTTTAGTCTACGCTAGTAAATTAATAGCAGGGTTTCGAAAAATTCGAATCTGGTCTGCTCCTAACCCAGCAGCAATTGTTCAGAATCAGTTTTTAGAATTTTTTTCCAAATCTATTAGCTTTTAAAAAAAACGAGAGCGTAAGTTAAAATCGGCCCTGCTCGACTTCGATATACCCGTTACTCAGGATATCAACATGTCCAAATTGTGGGAGATATGAGTTTTTTTCCAATTTGCGGGGTAGGCAACTCTACTATAGCTCATCTGATCAGGAAATGATGTATGGCTGATCGATAGGTAATAATTATTAAAATATATGTCTAGAGGGTTCGAATAATCTATCTTCAAAATTCTGGGAGATATTAGGTATTTTCCAAATTGGGTGGGTGGAACTTACTACCGTACATCTGATCGGGAATTGATGTATGGCTGATCGATATGTAATGAGGATTAAGATATATGTCTAGAAGGTTCGAACCATCTATCTTCAAAATTATGGGAGATATGAGGTTTTTTCAAATTGCGGGGGCGGGAGGGGGCGTGGCAAAAATTGGAAACAAACTTGATCTGCGTGCAGAAGATACAAGTCTACACTGAAAAAATGGAAGCTCTAGCTCTTATAGTTCCTGAGATCTAGGTGTTCATACAGACGGACTGACAGACGGACATGTCTATATCGACTCGGCTATTGATGCTGATCAAGAATATATATACTTTATAGGGTCGGAGATGCTTCCTTCTGCCTGTTACATACATTTGCACGAACTTAGTATACCCTTTTTACTCTACGAGTAACGGGTATAAAAATATATATATAGATGAAAGACAACACTTCGAATGAGTGAAAACTAAAAATGTATTGCCTTTTCGCGCCCATTAAAACCTCAGCAGTATGATCTTAAGTTTTAAATACAAAAAAATAACGCTCTAATGCACATACACTATATGAGACCTTAAATATTTAGATATATGGTTTTTAATTTAAAGAATAAAGAATCATTCATATTTTAACGGCTTTATGGGCAACAAACAAACCAAAAGTTTGACTTTACATGCCGATCCTGCCAGGAGCAGGTTTGCCAACAGACAGGCAATTACGTTTTTTATTATATAACAAAGGGCAACAGGCATTTTGCTCTGGCCTTCTCGATGCTAAATTCTGTTTCTGTTCTGCGGCCCTGATTCCAAAACTGGTCTCGGTTTTTCTCCTTGTTTTCAAGAAATCGCGGAAAATCCCTTTTGCAGTTTTTTAGCTTATGGAAAATTATATGGGTCACACCAAGCGCAAATTTGTAGATTTATAAGTTTTATGCGATACTTCATACATCAATGCAGCCATAAAAAATCAAGCGTGGCGCATCAGCAACCCAAAAGTGACTAATTGGACCTTGAAGATAATTTTTTCTCAATTTATAGCAAAAATGAATTAAAAATTAACTAGATTAATTCACGAAATGTGTATAGGACATTTGGAAGTTTTCTCGATTTAACATAGCTCTTACATTAATAGTCAAACAAATGTACAATAACATTTCGGCAGTACTAGATTAAAAAAAAAATTTGCATCGGGATGGCCAGAGCTCACAAAAGTGGTAATTTTGTTGCCCTGTGTAATTTATCCAATGAATTTATTATAATAATAATCTTTTTTTTTTTTTGATTCAATTGAATGGAATCAAGATGAATTAAATCACCGAGATGTAAAAACCAAAAATTTTGAAATCTTTGCAGCTGTTGATAAAACAAAGTAGCTAATTTATAAGTTATTTTATAGTTATTAACTAGTATAATTGAACATCCATTCCAAAGCATATTAATATTTTAAATTTTACAGCGATTTCGATGAGAACTCGAAGAAGTTTACATTGGAATTGATAATAAATTTGACTTTCAGTCCTTTTCCGAGGATATACAAGATATTTCAAATGCCGCTACTATGGAATTGCAAATTGAAAACGGAATAAAAAAGTATAGCAACTATCTGGAAAAGCAAGGTTTTGAAATGGCCTTTTATCATGATGGAATTTATCGAATAAAAATGTTGATGATTGCTTTCAATTGCTTGAAGAACATATGGTACAAATATCTGCAATGAAAGCAACTCGATTTGTAGAGCCTTTTATTGAAATTGTTGATTACTGGGAAAAAACCTTGTCGTACATCAGTGAAACTTTAGAGAAGGGTTGACTGTACAACGTCAATGGCTTTATTTAGAAAATATATTTCAGGGAGATGACATTCGTAAGCAACTTCCTGAAGAAGCCAAACGATTTGCAACAATTACTGATGAATACCGTACTATATCAAGCAAAATGTTTCTGGCAAAAACTGCTGTCAAAGCTACGCACTTACGCGCACCCCCTTTTTTATTAAATCGGTTTAACCGCATGGATGAGCGACTAGAACTCATACAACGTGCATTAGAGGTATATCTTGAAGTCAAGCGTCAGCTGTTTCCAAGATTTTACTTTATTTCCAATGATGACATGTTGGAGATTTTAGGTAATGCTAAGAGACCTGATTTGGTGCAAATTCACTTGAAAAAACTTTTTGATAATCTTTACAAGCTCGAACTTAAACGTGTGGGAAAGACTCTAAGTCGCTGGCAGGCTACAGGCATGTATGCTGATGATGGTGAATTTATAGAATTTCTGCAGGTCCTCTACATCGATGGGCCTTCGGAGCGTTGGTTAAAAATGTTAGAGGAATATATGTTGGCTATAATGAAAGAATTATTAAAATTAACTAGAGGATCACTTAAGAAGCTTATTGGTAATCGTGAGAAATGGATTTCACTTTGGCCAGGTCAAATGGTTCTTACCACTGCTCAAATACAATGGACTACTGAATGCACCCGTAGTCTCATTCATTGCAATATGGTTGACCAAAAGAAACCTCTCCGAAAGCTTAAGAGAAAACAGATCAAAGTTCTTATGAAGCTATCTGATATGAGCCGAAAAGACCTTTCCAAAATTATGCGCCTTAAAGTTAACACTCTTATCACTCTTGAGATTCATGGACGCGATGTTATTGAACGTATGTATAAAGCCAACTGTAAGGATACCGGTAATTTCGAGTGGTTCTCTCAGCTACGGTTTTACTGGCACCGTGAGTCTGAGTTGTGCGTTATAAGGCAGACAAATACAGAGCACTGGTACGGCTATGAATACACAGGTAACTCAGGTAGACTAGTAATTACACCACTCACAGATAGATGCTATATTACTTTGACTACTGCATTGCATCTCCATCGTGGTGGAAGCCCTAAGGGTCCTGCAGGTACTGGAAAGACTGAGACTGTTAAAGACCTTGGAAAAGCTTTAGGTGTGTGGGTTATAGTAACAAATTGCTCTGAAGGCTTGGACTACAAGAGCATAGGAAAAAATTTTTCTGGATTGGCACAAAGCGGTTGTTGGGGTTGCTTTGACGAGTTTAACCGCATAAACATAGAAGTATTATCAGTTGTAGCGCAACAAATTATGTCTATTATGGGAGCTCTTTCCGCAAAGGCTTCTGAGTTTATCTTTGAAGGCCAAAATATAAAATTAAAGCATACAGTAGGGCTCTTTATCACAATGAATCCTGGATACGCTGGCCGCACGGAACTACCAGATAATTTAAAATCTATGTTTCGACCCATTTCAATGATGGTGCCGGATAATATCATTATAGCAGAAAATCTTCTTTTCTCGGATGGATTTTCAAATACTCGTAATTTAGCACGAAAAGTATTTACCTTATATGAACTAGCTAAGCAGCAACTATCTAAGCAATTTCATTATGACTTCGGGCTTCGTTCTATGGTAGCTCTGCTGCGTTACGCAGGCCGTAAAAGACGTCAGTTACCAAATACAAATGAAGACGAAATAGTCTACTTAGCTATAGAAAGATATGAATGTTGCACGCTTAACAGCCAATGATTTACCACTATTTAATGGTATTATGGCCGATATATTCCCCGGAGTTACTTTACCTGTAATCGACTATAACGATTTTAATATAGCTATATATGACGAATTTAAAGAAGCTGGGCTTCAACCTATTCCCATCGCCGTAAAAAAAGTAATTGAACTGTTTGAAACGAAAAATTCCAGACATTCAGTTATGATAATAGGAGATACAGGCACCGCAAAGTCCGTTACTTGGCGAACGCTACAAGGTGCCTACTGCCGCATGAACTTGCAACGTTCTCAAGGTTGGGAGTCCGTTGTTGTTCATCCTGTTAATCCAAAAGCATTAAATCTGGCCGAGCTATATGGAGAGTACAACTTAGCAACTGGTGAATGGCTTGATGGGGTGCTTAGCTCTATAATGCGTATAATTTGTGCAGACGAGGACATGATACAAAAGTGGCTTTTGTTTGATGGACCCGTTGATGCTGTCTGGATTGAAAATATGAACTCAGTTATGGACGACAACAAACTACTTACACTAGTAAACAGTGAACGAATAACCATGCCTGCACAAGTATCTTTATTGTTTGAAGTGGGCGACTTAGCTGTAGCTTCACCAGCGACTGTATCCCGATGTGGTATGGTGTATAACGACTACAATGATTGGGGATGGAGACCATATGTCAACTCATGGCTTCAACGACAAAAAGTAAAAGAATTCGCTGAATTTCTAAGGCTCCACTTTGAAAATACGTTAGCCAAATTGTTAGAATTTAAGCGTACTCGCTGTAAGGAACCCGTTAAGTCAACTGAACTAAATGGTGTTATGTCATTGTGCAAGCTACTCGAGGGATTTGCAACAAAGCAGAATGGTATTAATCCACACAATTCAGAGCTATTGGAAGAGATGACAAAATTATGGTTTATGTTTTCATTGGTATGGTCGATTTGCGCTAGTGTGGACGAGGAAAGTCGATTAAAATTGGATGGTTTTATACGTGAAATGGAGAGTTGCTTTCCCATTAAGGATACTGTATACGATTATTACGTAGATCCTCATGAGAGAACATTTTTACCATGGGAGAGCAAGCTTTCAGATAATTGGCGATATAATGAAGAGTAAGAAACTATAATATTTTTATTACCTTGTAGAAGTTATCATTATTTTGTGCAGATTGTTATAAATAGACATCGGATTTTTGGTATTTTTTGTTCTTGGTCCTAAAAATCTGAAATTTTCCCCATAAAAGTATGTAAATATTAGTAATTTTTCAAAATGTTTATATCCAAAGTAAGATTTTTTATACCCGTTACTCGTAGAGTAAAAAGGGTATACTAAGTTCGTGCAAATGTATGTAACAGGCAGAAGGAAGCATCTCCGACCCCATAAAGTATATATATTCTTGATCAGCATCAATAGCCGAGCCGATATAGACATGTCCGTCTGTCCGTCTGTCTGTCTGTCTGTCTGTCTGTCTGTCCGTCTGTCCGTCTGTCTGTCCGTCTGTATGAACACCTAGATCTCAGGAACTATAAGAGCAGGAGCTACCATTTTTTCAGTGTAGACTTGTATCTTCTGTACGCAGATCAAGTTTGTTTCAAATTTTTGCCACGCCCCCTCCCGCCCCCGCAATATGAAAAAACCTCATATCTCCCACAATTTTGAAAATAGATTATTCGAACCTTCTAGACATATATTTTAATCATCATTACCTATCGATCCGCAATACATCATTTTTCGATCAGATGAACGATAGAAAAGTTCCCGCCCCCGCAATTTGAAAAATTCCTCATATCTCCCATAATTTGGGCAACCTTACCCTGAGTAACGGGTATATCGAAGTCGAGCAGGGCCGACTTCAACTTACGTTCTCGTTTAGGTAAAAGCATAAGCTTAAATATGTTAAAATAGGTCAAAATATGTAAATATTAGTAATTTTCAAAATTTTTATATCTAAAGTAAGATTTTTTTAAGTAAAAGCACAAGCTTAAATATGTTAAAATAGGTCAAAATATGTTTTCATATAGAAGAATTTGTTTTATATTTTCATTATAATATTGTTTTGTGGTTAAGCTTATGAAGGTGTGGTGTGAAAAAATGAATAGTAATTTAGTTTGTCATAAATAATTATACGATTTTTTTGTGATACAGGTGATACTTTTTTATACACTTGAAAAGTGTATATTAATTTTGCCCAGAAGTTTGCAACGCATACAAATATTCATTTCCGACCACATAAACTATATATATTCTTGATCAGGATGACGAGCCGAGTTCAATTCCGTCTGTCCGTCCGTCCGTCTGTCCGTCTGTCCGTCTGTTTCTACGCGAACTAGTCCCTCAGTTTTAAAGCTATCGAGCTGATATTTTGCACAGAGTCTTCTTTTTACTGCACGCAACTAATATGTCGGAACCGGCCGGATCGGATGACTATATAATATAGCTGCCATAGGAACGATCGGTCTAAGAACTAGTTCTAGTGAGAAAACTTTTTGTTTTCCATCGTAGCGTTCTAATTATACTCTGTACCGAAGGCACACAGAGTATATTGGGTTTGTGCAAATGTATGTAACAGCCAGAAGGAAGCATCTCCGACCCCATAAAGTATATATATTCTTGATCAGCATCAACAGCCGAGTCGATATAGCCATGTCCGTCTGTCCGTCTGTCCGTCTGTCCGTCTGTCCGTCTGTCTGTCCGTCTGTCCGTCTGTCCGTATGAACGAAGAGATCTCAGAGATGGTAAGAGATAGAGGTTTGAAGTGTATGGAACATATATTTCTTATACTTGCAGGCAGATCAAGTTTAGTTTTGATTTTTGCCACGCCCCCTGCCTTCCCCGCAAATTTAAAAAAACGAAATAACTCCCACAATTTTCAAGATAGATAGTTCGAACATTCTAGACATATATTCTACTACTTATTTTGAATCGACCCGCCATACATCATTTTTCGATCAGATGAACGATATTAGAGCTATATGTAAAAGAAAATAAAAACCAACGCCAACAACAACACCGTTGCCATTGGTAGAACTTACGAGAAAGAGAGAGCGAGAAGGCAATAGCTAACTGGTAATTTCCCAATTGGACCTTGCTATGAGTGGAGCGATATAATTGAGATGGCTGCGGTCAGAAATCACGCGTGATTCCCGCGTGACTAATATAGATACGTTTTTGTTAATAGGAAATTATATACAAATTTTATAATTTTACGGGTTTGTACTAGGTACTAGCCCCCATACATCGTTTTTCAACCAGATGAACGATGGTTGAAAGAGTTGCCACCCTCAGATTTTGAAAAAACCTCACACTTTAAAGTTATTAGTTTCGTACAAACAGGTACAGAGTATATTACAGTCGGGCTTGACCGACTTTCTTACTTGTTTTGGTATATGTTAGTTTTATATGTTTCCACATAATTCTGGAAAAATGTATCAAAATCGGATCACTATAGCATATAGCTGCCATACAAACGGTCGGTCAAAAAACTAGTACTAGTGAGAAAAACTTTTTTGTTTTCCATCGTAGCATCACTAATAATGGTATATGTTAATTTTATATGCTTTCACATAATACAGGAAAAATTGATCAAAATCGGATGACTATATTATATAGCTCCCATGGTCAAAAAACTACTTCTAATGAGAAAACTTTTTGTTTTCTTGATATATAATAGTTTTATATGCTTTTACATAATTTTGAAAAAAATTATCAAAATCGGATGACTATAGCATATAGCTGCCATAGGACCGATCGGTCTGAAAATGTGTTTTACTAAGAAAAGTTTTTTTTATAATATCAAATTTTTATTATCAATGATTTAAAAATTTTAAATATGTGATATCTATATCCTATATATATTTATCGGTTAAATCAGTTGGAGTAAAGTTTTTCAAGTGTATTAAAACTTCGACACAGTGGAAGTTAGCTTTTCCTTCTCGTTGTTTCTCTTATTTTCTTCTAATATAATTCTAGCTCGTTTATATGCTAATTCAATTCTATATTTCGACTCTTTTGCATAGTCATCTACATTATATAACGGATTAATATGATTATCCGTGCTATTAAATGATTTATTAATGATTGGTTTTCTGCTAAATACTAATTCGTATGGACAATAGTCGTGTGCTGTGGATGGTGTGGTGTTAAAACAATATACAAAGTATAATAACCAAATAT
The DNA here is from genome assembly GCA_018904225.1 of Lordiphosa mommai. NCBI lineage: Eukaryota > Metazoa > Arthropoda > Insecta > Diptera > Drosophilidae > Lordiphosa > Lordiphosa mommai. Next base: position 199,031 of record JAEIFT010000367.1, on the reverse strand, counting down.
CCCAATCAGTTTTGTCAACAGATATGTAAGAACGAATGTATTCGTTGAATGTTATATGGCTTCTTTCCACAGTTCCTAAAGTTTGGTGATGGTAAGCAGTTGATGTTATATTTTGAATACCAAGGTATTTACATAAATCTTTGATAATTAAATTCTTATATTCTGTTCCCATGTCCGTAATGAACGTCTTCATTGGACCGTACTTCAGAATGAAAGATTCAAATATTGCTTTTGCTACTGTTCGAGCACTTTTGTCCGATATGGGTATGGCAACAAGGTATTTTGTTAAATCACAAATTAAAGTGATAGCATATTCGTTTCCTTGTTCTGATTTTGGTAATGGGCCGATTGTATCCACTATTACTCTATCAAATGCCATTAATGGACTTTCAGTTATTGTTAAAGGAGTTTTTGTATGTGTAGTAATTTTACTTTTTTGACATTTTGGACATTTTCTCACGTAAGATTTGATATCTCGTGACATGTTTTTACAATGGAAATAACGTTTTATTTTCGACGTCGTTTTTGTTATTCCTGTATGTCCTCCTTGAATTGGACTATCATGGTTTGTAGACATTATTTCTTCGATTTGTTTTTTATTTTCATTTTTAATTGTGGTCACCGGCTGGAGTAGCGCTTCTCTTAAATTTGTTAGTATCTTATTGCCCATATTTTTAAAAGAATCAATTTAAACATGATCAAAGATTTCTTCACACGGTGCCATTTTCAGTTGAGTAATTCCATTTATACCGGCATCTTTTTCAAGCCTTTGGAAAAATTGATCTAAATCAAAAACTCCATTAGTATATAGGTCATCAACGTTAATTCTTGCAATTACTTTTTTCCATGTTTCAGGGAACATTTTAATAAGTTTAATTGCAAGGTCACTACTTTTTAACATCTTCATTTCGAATGACGTTGTATATATTGAGCTTCGAAGTTATCGGTTGCTGCTTGCGCAGTTCCGAATCTATTCCTGCGCAGGATTTTTTATGTCTACTTTCGCTTCTTGTAGTAACTTTAAGTATTTGTTTTGTAATGTCTTTAAGTTGATCAATGGTTATTCTAGATATCGCATCTGCAACATGATTATCTTTTCCCTTAAGATATTCAACTGTAATTGGTATTCTTCCAAATCAAGTCTCATTCTTGTTAATTTTGAGCTTCGATTTGTCATTGAGAATAGAAATGTAAGTGGTCTATGATCTGTTTTAACTTTAAAATGTTTTCCATAGATATATGGTCTAGAAATAATTTATTGCCCAATGTATTGCAGTTAATTCTTGTTCTGTTGTGTTTTTATTCGATTCGCCTTTGGTAAATGATCGTGAAGCATATGCAACTGGAAGTTGTAATCCGTTGCTTTCTTGAGTTAATACGGCTCCACAAGCTTGTTTGCTTACGTCCGTGATTATACAAAATTCTTTGGAAAAATCTGGATATTGAAGTAATGTCGGGGACATTAATTTTTCTTTTAAATAATCAAAAGCTTCTTGACATTGAGGTGTCCAGTCGAATTTAACATTTTTATACCCGTTACTCGTAGAGTAAAAAGGGTATACTAAGTTCGTGCAAATGTATGTAACAGGAAGAAGGAAGCATCTCCGACCCCATAAAGTATATATATTCTTGATCAGCATTAATAGCCGAGTCGATATAGACATGTCCGTCTGTCCGTCTGTCTGTCTGTCTGTCTGTCTGTCTGTCTGTCTGTCCGTCTGTATGAACACCTAGATCTCAGGAACTATAAGAGCTAGAGCTACCATTTTTTCAGTGTAGACTTGTATCTTCTGCACGCAGATCAAGTTTGTTACAAATTTTTGCCATGCCCCCTCCCGCCCCCGCAATATGAAAAAGCGTCATATCTCCCACAATTTTGAAAATAGATTGTTCGAACCTTCTAGACATATATTTAAATCATCATTACCTATCGATCCGCAATCCCCCGCAAATTGAAAAATTCGCCATTTCTCCCACAATTTGGGCCACCTTACCCTGAGTAACGGGTATATCGAAGTCGAGCAGGGCCGACTTCAACTTACGCTCTCGTTCTTACATAAGTATGTAATATGGCGGGAATAATCCGCGAAGTTTTTGATAAATCGACGATAATAGTTACAAAATGCAACGAATCTTCTAGCACTGTCTGCGTCAGTAGGAACTGGGTAGTTTTTTATGACTTCGTACTTTTTGTCATCTGGTAAAATTCCTTGACTTGTGCATTTATGTCCTAGAAATGTAACTTCGTGCATGAAGAATGTACATTTTTCGGGGTGTAATTTTAAATTGTGTTTTCTGCACAATTCAAATACGTCAATTAAATTTTTTAGCATGTGTTTTTACAACTCCTATATGTGAAATGTGAAGATAGTCAAGCACCTCTTCTTGTACCCTTTGTGATACTATCGTGCGATATTCCCACATTATGCATCCATATTCGAAGGATAATTCAGTTTCCTTGTTTTTAAATGCTTTATATTCTTCCCCCAGCTGGGAAATATTTCCGTTTTCAATTGCTTTTGAGCAATTTTGACAACAACGGATCTCGTCTCGTTAGCTTTGCTATAGACTGAAAGATTAAGCTCAATTTTTGGATTTCGTTGCTTGATCAGGTTAATGTAATTACATTCTTTTAATTGCAACGACTCACCCTCGATCTGAGGAATCCTTGATAAATTATCTGCTTCATTCAATGTACGCTTTACATACTCAACTGCGAGTCCGAAAATATAATGTGTAATGCTTCTTTTTCAACTGTACTGTAGAGTTTTTCACTGTTTTGTAGTGCTCTTGATACAAAAGCAATTGGCTTTATTGTTCCATCTTTGAACTTGTGTGCAAGAACACCTGCGACTGCTGTATTACATGCAACTGTGGTTAAAATGATTTCCAATTCTGGATTTAAATTTGTTTCTGAGCCTTTCCTCAATAAATTGAACAATGGATGCATTTTTCTGCGAACTTGTTAATGAACTTTAAATAGTAATTTACCATTCTAGTAAAAGTTCTAACCAGGGTGTCAAACCGGAACACGAACCGGAACCGTATACCGAAAAGAACCGATTGAAACTCGGAACCAGAACCGGAACCGGAACGGTTATTATTTATTTTTTGCGTACCGGTATTTCGGAACCTTTATTTTCGGAACCGAAATGACCGAAAAGAACCGATATATTGTACCGGTACAGTTTCGGTTCTGAGTTTTTTTTATTTCATTTTTATTGCTTCAAGCAGGGATTTCTTCAGGGTAAAACGCAGGGTAAACGTAAGCAAAAACTTACAAATGTAAAGTTAAGAAACCATCTGGTATATACTGAAATTTTCAATAAAAATAATAATTTCAACTTATTTCGTTGCATATATTTTGGTTCAATAAATTCCAAATATTATTAATTTATCCCTAATTTTTCAACATTAGTTTCGGTACGTACCAGAACCGGAACCGGAACCGAAATTCGATTCGGTTTGATTCCCTGCAAAAAACTTTGCAAATTTTCTGTTTTGCATAGAACTCTGGAAGTAGAGACGATGCTGTTTTTAAGAATTCTACCATAGTTTGCGGCATGGTGGATGATTCTTCTACTATTGTGTTTTCTTCTGTTTTAGTATTTGGTGCATCATAGCTAGCAGGTACTTCTATAGATGTAGGAATGCATAATTATAATTTGTGGAGTTCAGATATTTTGATTAATCTCGCACGTACTTACTTGTAATAAGTGTGTATTATTTAACCTTACCAAGTTGGCGGTAAATATTTTTGTGATCGCATTGTAATTGTGTAGTAATACCACTGAATGTTTAATTACAGTGGCTCTTTGTATTGGTACACTTTTGTTAAAACATTTGTATGTCTTTGCAAATTCATCCCTGTATTTGTTGACTTCATTTACTACTTCTGACCATTCCATGAATGTTAAAATGTAGATTTAATTATGTAAGACGAACTTCAAAAATCAATGTTCTGTCTAAAATTTCATTTTCTTTTATAATGGAGTATACTTGAACTCCCGGGATTGTAGTTAATACTATTCCCTTTTGTGTTTTACTGCAATGAAATAGTGGAGAAAATTCTGAACTAAACTTGCTCATATATGCCTGTTCAAATTCATAAACTGATATGGGTCTGTCAAAATCTAGTAAAACCTGTCTTGTTCTACTACTAAAATGTGTAGGTCTTGTTCGTATGTTTTTCTAATTATTTTTTGTCGTTGTCATATTTATTTATTTATTTTTATACACTTGAAAAGTGTATATTAATTTTGCCCAGAAGTTTGTAACGCATAGAAATATTCATTTCCGACCCCATAAACTATATATATTATTGATCAGGACGACCTGCTGAGTTCATTTCCGCTTGTCCGACCGTCCGTCTGTCTGTCCGTCTGTCTGTCTGTCTGTCCGTCTGTCTGTCCGTCTGTCTGTCTGTTTCTACGCGAACTAGTCTCTCAGTTTTAAAGCTAACGAGCTGAAATTTTGCACAGAGTCTTCTTTTTGCTGCACGCAACTAATATGTCGGAACCGGCCAGATCGGATGACTATATCTTATAGCTGCCATAGGAGCGATCGGTCAAAAAATAAGTCTTAGTGAGAAAAACTTTTTTATTATCCATTGTAGCGTCACCGATCTTGGTATATATTAGTTTTAGATGATTTTACATATTTGTGGAAAAATTTATCAAAATCGGATGAATATAGCATATAGCTGCCATATAAACTGTTAGTCGAAAAACTAGTTCTAGTGGGAAAAACTTTTTTATTTTCCATCGTAGCGTCACCAATCTTGGTATAGATTAGTTTTATATGCGTCAACACAATTCTGGAAGATTTTATCAAAATCGGATGACTATAGCATATAGCTGCCATAGGACCGATCGGTCGAAAAATGTGTTTTACTAAGAAAAGTTTTTTTTTATGGTATCAAATTTTTATTATCAATGTTTTAGAAATTTTAAATATCTGATATCTATATTCTATATATATTTTACCGGTTAAATCAGTTTGAGTAAAGTTTTTCAAGTGTATTTAAACTTCGGCACAGTCGAAGTTAGCTTTGCCTTCTCGTTTTTAATCTTTCGAGGTCGTTGCCTCGGCTCAAATATTTTTTTTTATTGATCTCTTATGAATCAAATAAATCTTTAATGCTGTGTTAACAGCTGCCAATATGACAAGAATGAGCCAAAGTATATAAATCGAGTCTAAGTGTGGGGTATGATCCACAATTTCAATTTCATTTACCACATTGGCAGTATTACCAGTGGCTTTTGATTGGGTTTTTCCTATTGTAAAATTCCAATTCTCAAAATTTTTATATCTTTAAAATTGAGTTTTATGAGGTGTGAATGATGTTTTGCACATAATACGGTTTACATATGCAAGTTTACAAAGTTCAAGTTAAATACCGTATCATGTGTGTTAGTAAATGGTTTTTTTTTGATAAGAGAATATATGATGGTAAAGGGTGATTTTTTAAGAGCTATAGGAAAGTTTTTTAAAAAAAAAAACACATGAAATTAAAAAAAATGCATGAAATCTTTGTTTGAATCGATAGTACTGTCCATATAATTTATTGTTTGAAGATTATTTCTTGCAAATGTTGACCGTGACTGCGCCTCAAATGGTCCATCCGCTTAGTCCAGTTTTGGCATACTATTTCCAACATTTCGGACGGTATCTCACGAATAAATGCTTCAATGATGTCTTCCAATGCATCAATTGAAGCGGGCTTGTCTGTATAGACATGAGATTTAACATAGCCCCATGAAAAATAGTCTAAAGGCGTTAAATCGCACGATCTAGGCGGCCAATTGACGGGTCCCGAACGTGGAATAAAATGTTCACCGAACTCGCCTCTCAATAAGTCCATTGTTGCGCGTGCTGTGTGGCATGTGGCACCGTCTTGTTGAAACCACATGCCATGCAAGCCAAGCTCTTGCATTTTGGGCAAAAAAAAGTTGGATATCATCTTACGGTAGCGCTCACCATTCACAGTTACGGCGACGAATCGATAATTAATTGTCATCATTAACACTGGCCGATACAGCTGCGATATTTTCTTCAGTTCGCACTCTACGTTAGCGTGTTGGTGGTTTAATGACCAACAATGTAAATTCGGTGCGAAATTTAGTCACAATAGCCCGAATAGCCGCTTCAGTGGGTCGATTAAACTGACCATAAAATGGAAGAAGCGACCGATGAACTTTTTTAACAGAGCACGCATTTTGATAATAAAATTCAATAATTTGCAAGCGTTGTTCGTTTGTAAGACTATTCATGGTTAAATTATAGTCCAAACTGAAGATGTTTTGACAGTGAAACAAAACACGAAACGTGCGTGAGCTGTTTAAACCAGTGTTGCAAAAAAGATAATAGCTAAAAAATCACCCTTTATTAGTATTTATCTAACGTACCCGCGTAATCGCGTTTAGGGACTAAAAAAATTGCGAATTGCTAATAACTTGGATCGCTTTTTTTTGGTGCGCGGCATTTTGTTGATTCGTCTTAGGTCTTCTTTTGCCTCTTCTTTACGGCTCGGGGTTGCAGTGTGGTGTTTCAGAAGACCGATGCACACTGTTCGTTGGGCCAGGAGTGCCTTTTTTCTGCCTCCTCTCTGCCTTTTGGGTGGCAATGTTTCTGGAATTTATGTTAATTTGTCGTCCCGAGCCTGGTCTCGTTGTTATTCCCTCGCAGCTTGCCGAGCCTGGTACTCAGCAATGGTAATAGGTCTTGGTTCCGCGGTGGGACATTCCTCAAGTGCTTCTCTTAAGGACGGCTTGTCCGTCTGTGATCCATTCATTCCCCCCGCACGGTTCCCATCGATGGCAAACCCTTGCTCCCATTTGGTTATTATTTTCGTCAACCGGTGCCTGGCTTGGCTACCGTATCTTCCTTCTCGCTGTCCACAACCTGGTTGGCGTTTGTAGCGACAAATAATAATTTTGTGTTTTTATTTATTTTTGTAATTTATTTTGAACATCTTGTTCTTCCCGTTAAGTTACGGTTCACTATGTCACGGTCGCCATGAGGTGGGTATTTCTTTCCCGAAGGTGATTTTGTTCAATAGTATTTGTAAATGTTAAAATGTCTTTGACACATAGCAATGGTGTCTTGACTGTGCGGTTGGTCAAACGGAACTGATTTGTTCCCTTTCAAATATGTTGGCTGAAGCCAGCTCGAGTATGTGGCGAGTAAATGTATATATATATATCTGCGTTATGTACTTTAAAGTGTATGCAAAGAATTGTACAAACCGCTTACGCTGCAATTTAGATGAGCGCAAGCAATGGTATCATGTTACGCATGAGCATTGCGATTATGTGCGCTTGAGTTTAAGTGAGTTTTGATCCCTGCTGACCCGTTTATAGAAAGTGTTTTCCCACAGTTTGATCGTATGAGTACGTTTTTGACGTTAAATATAAAGATCAGGCCATTTTCTGGTTCAAAGATGTCGGTGAGTGTACCAGTATCTTCGATGTCGCAGAGACTTGATGGTTCTGCACTGATGATGCTACTGATGCATTGCGAAGTAATTGATGAAGAAGTATCATCTTTTGGGTTTTTATAATATAACTTATCGACTATTTTTGGACATTTATGTGTAAAGTGTTTAATAATATTGTCATGAAATGCTATAAATTTGGGTGCAATAATGAAATGTGAAGTATTTAAAAGTATGTATTTAAAGGTAATGGAATAATACGAACAAATTGATATTTTTCCTGTTTTAAAATGGGAACATTGATACCGAATTAAATTTTCTTATTATATATGAGAGTGCTTGACTCTTAGAGACTAAATATATGCTCTTCGAGATCTAACGTTATGTTTTGTTTCTTAAATATATTTCTTATGTTGTTTGTTTGTTCGGTATTGAATATGAATTTGGGAATAAGTTGAATTTTTGGTTCAAAGTGTCAATGTTATAACTTATTTTGTTTAAGTATTGTAATGAATGAAGTTTATTGTTTTCTATTTCGAGCTCTTTATAAATTTTATTTTGAGAATCTTCAAAGAATGCTGTAATCAAGGCTTATTAATGTGGTTTCTAAGATTAGTAAATCGCAGCAAAACTTAATTATTAAAAGTGGATTGTTGCTCCAAATTGTTAGGAAAGTAATTGTTATTATCTTTATTTGTTTATTTGTTGAAAAAAAGTCGACAAATGGTGGCTGTCAACCAAAAAAAGAAAAAACTGAATACGTTATAAAAAGGCTTAATGAACTAAGAAAGCCTAACAAGGAAAATCTAACAAAATTACAAATCGACTTGTAACGACTCCTACACGGTGGGGGAATTTTATTTGCCCGTCCGGCCAGCTATGCCCCAGTTCACAGCCAATTGAAGCCAGAGACGTTACTAGACCTATCACAAATTTAAATAGTATAGAAGTCGAAAAAGAGAAAAAAGAAGGGTGAGAAAAAGGAAAAGAGAAGGCTTAAAAATATGTTTACAAAAATCACAAGCACAAACAATAAATAAACAATATTATAGAATGAACAAAAATAATTTAAAATAAAACAATAATGAAAATAAATTTTAAAATGAAAAGAATTAAAAAAAGGAAAAAAATTAAATTAAATTAAATATAATAAAAATAAAATAAATATAAGCTAAAATACAGATGAATTAAATCACCCGGAAAATCTCTGACCCGGTGAGGGAATATTTATTAGCCGGTCCGGCAAGCTAGGCCCCTGCTCCTGCTGGATGTGGTCAGAGATTTTGCCGGAGATGTGCAAAAAGAGATAACTTTATGGAAAAGAGAGAGAGTTCTGTTGAGAGCAGGTGATAAACATCATTATAATTTTGACATAAAACCCGAAAACGGTTGTGCTGTGCGTAATCGGTTGTGCATCTAGGCAAGATTAAAGGCAAATAATTTCTAGTTGGTCTAGAGGGAACAGAGAAGTTAAGGCGACCTAAAAGTTCAGAAGAGTCTACATCACAGATAATTAACTTATGAAGAAAAGAAACGCCTAGGACTGTTCTACGGTTAGCCAACGATGGAAGGTCAATAAGCAAAAGCCTACTAGAATACGATGGCAACCGAAGGTTGGGATCCCAATTTAAGCTGCGGAGGGCAAAAAGCAAGAATTGCTTTTGGACAGACTCAATACGATCACCAGACGGATGAGCAGTATTCAAGCACCGGGCGAACTAAAGATGTAAAAAGAACTTTTGTTGTATAGGGATCATCAAATTCCTTCGACCAACGCTTAATGAATCCAAGTACACCATTCGCCTTATTAACTATACAGGATATGTGATCATTAAAGCTTAATTTGCAATCAAAAATAACTCAAAGATCAACGACAGTTGATATTCGTTGCAAGTGTTCATTGCCAATCGAGTAGGAAACTAGCGAAGGTTTGCAACGATGAAAAGACATAAACATACATTTTGCGCAATGAAGAAATAAATGATTAACCAAGATCCAAAAATGAAGAGAATTTAAATCATCTTGCAACCTAATAGAATGCATCGGGTCGTTGTAAGATAAAATGAGTTTAACGTCATCGGCATACATAAGTATCCGAGAATGAGATATTGTCGAGGGGAGATTATTAATAAAAAGAGTGAAAAACAAAGGACAGAGGTGGCTTCCTTGAGGTACACCGGAAGTTACGTAGACAGGTTTTGAAATATTAGATCTAGACAGAACTTTTGAGTTCTTTAAATATGAAGAGATCCAAAAAAGAAAAGGGGAGGGGAATCCAATACGATGGTGAAAAGATTATTATGTCGTCTAGGTAGCCGAGACAAATGATGCCGACGAGATCGCCTAGAACGTTGTCCATGACTCTCTGTAAGGTGGGGGCGTTTTTCAACCCAAATGGTATTCTAGTAATTTAACTTTATTTTAGCATAATGCCCGTTAAAGACAGAACATCAGAAAAGTGTTAATGAAAAGTGAAAAGGAATAAAAAATAGCTCATAAGATTTGCAAGACAAGTCACAAATATGTTCTCTGTTTGACACATATGTAAATAATTGATTTTCCGCTTATGCATTACTATAAATGCATTTAGCTATTTTCCGTTATCATGTCGGTTCTTGATGAAGACGCAGTTCAACACAAGTTTATCCATTTAAAATAGTTTATTTAACTTTAATCGACGTGGTCCATACCTCAATGATATTAATAAGAGTCAAATAACTGCATTTAAGAGTGAGGGCGTCTCGATACAAGATATTTCTAGAGGCCGAAAACTTTCTGACCATGATAAACGCCTTATAATAAATAATGCAAGCAACTCGATCCCGAAAGCCATTCAAACGTCCAATGACTGCAGCATTAGTTTTTCACACTGGTCTATTGATTTAATAGCTTCCAATTGTCGAGGTGGGCTGGTTGTGTTATTAGAGTGCGAAAGGTTCCTATTAGGATAAGGCATGGACCGTTGTTGTTGTTTGTATTGGTTATTCGTGTTGTAGCCAGCTTTGAATGGGTTTTGACGCCTGAAGTTATTTCGGTTATCGTGGTGCTGTCTGGACCTGAAGTCTCCGGTGTGTTCTCTGTTACCGAAATTGTTACCGCTAGGCCGTTGCCTTTGGTAGTACTGGTTGTTGTTGGTATTACGACTTCGAATTTCGTATTCTCTATTACAAGCCGCGAGAGCTTGTCCAAGAGATGTGGGCAGCATTGCTCTGACTGTTGACCCAATTGGTTCATTTAGTCCGGCAAGAAATGTATCCTTGCAAAGTTGAGAAAATAATTTTTTCTTGCAAATCATTGCTTGAGGATCAGTCTCGTAAAGAGTGAGATGGCCGAACAATAAAGATTGCATTTGCATGATTTCTTTATGAAACTCGAGGTATGTTGAGCCACGTTGCCTCAGGTTGCCTAGGTCGTTAATTAAGGATGACTCCGATCTTTGGTCACAATAGTAAGACGTTAGGTTATTTTTTATGGCGTCCCAATTTAGTGGGGTATCGTACATATTTAGAACTTCGTCTGCCTCACCAGTTATTTTATTACGGATGGCTCTTAGGCACAACGATCCCATTGGTGTCTGATCGGTACCTCTTAGAAGAAGAAGTATTTCTTCTACATTGTTTACAAACTTGTGTAAAGTTCCAACATTGCCGTCAAATTCTTGAAGTTGCGTTATGGGGTCTGGAATTCGCAAATGTTGGTAAAGAGTCAATGGGGATTGTTGCTCTGATACGCTATGAAGATTGGCTTGGTTCATAGCTTGCTGGTTTGAACGGCTGGCGTTCGAAGATTGGGCTGTTTGTGGTGGGGGTATGTTTAAAGGTATAGACATATCTACTCGGTCAGTAAGATCGGACGTACTCCTAGCTCTGCTTGTTCCCTTCCTATAGGGTAGAAACCTAATTTTTGACATCCACTTTCTATCCAGGATAGCTAAGGATATGGTCACCTTTGCTCCCTGTTTGTTATTTACTCTTTTGTTTTATGCTTTTAAGCATAATATACGTGCACAAACGTATATATGTATATATAATTTTATATTCAAAATAAAATATGATGTGAAAAGAAAGTAAATGTTCCCTTATACTCAAATATATAAATATTTGTAATATTTTATTTTGTAGAAAGAAGAACAAATTTATATTATATATTTTGTTTCTACTCTAAGGTGTTGCCGATATTTATTAATTGATTTTAGAGATTTTTTTTTTATTTTTTTTTTTTTTTAACTTACAAGAGTGCCCAAGAGGTGAGAATCAATGAGATTATCCTTCTACGTTTGTTGTTTTTTCCGGTAGTATTTTATATTTTTCCAGCTCAATATAGCAGTTTTATAACTGCGCACAGATTGATGTTTTTTTTTTTTTTTTTTTTGTTGCACTTTTTTTTTGTTTTGCTTTTATTTTGGCTTTTTGTAAATGTTTTTGCACATAAAAAAAAAGGATCAGGTATAACTGATTTTTGCACTTGAGGACGTTGTTCTTCCGTATATTTAAATTTTCGATCAAAAATCGCCGTCGCTGTTCGGAATAAATGGCGCGAACTTTCGCGAGGACTACCGACTGCGCCAATTAGGTTCTTCAATATATAACGATGAAAAATAAATACACCGGTCGTTTTGAATGCTCATAAGAAACTGAATTTTAATCATTTTTGGAATTAATATTTAAACCCTAAGCTTCGTCACAGCGAAGCAACTAAAATTCTAAGAATTAAATTAAAAGTACAAATGTCTTATTTTATGCCAAAATGCCGACGCAGCGACTGGCCTGCATCCGCTTGTGGAATGGTTCGATGTAATTGATCGCTGAGTTAGCTTGCAGCGGTTCGATGTACTGATCGCTGAGTTAGCTTGCAGCGGTCGATGCTCAGTAACTGGCCGCTGACACATGTAGCAGAGGGTGGGGTCAGCGGATCGGTTGGCTTGTTGTTGTTGGGTTAATTTGTCGGTTGCTGATAAAGGAAAAGTTCTTGTTGTTGTTGTTCTGCAGTTTTGCCACCTGTAGCGACAGGGAAGGGAAGTAAAGCGGGTGGCTGATGTTCAGAATTAGGCAATGGGCAATGGCAAAGGGGAAGGTTATGATTGGGCGTCGTTAATGTATCCGCCTTTTGGATACATAACTCGCGCAGCTTAGGCGCTGCCGCATACAAATTTACAAATGTGTGTATGTGTGTATATAAAGCGAGACCGTGGGCAACAACCAAATCAAAACAATTCAAATAATTTACGTTACGTTTAATTATATATATATTATATATATATATATATATATATATATATTAATAAATATAAGATCAATTGTCGGCTGCTGGACCCGACAGACAGAATATCACAAAAGTGATAGTGAGAAGTGAAAAGGAATAAAAAATAGCTCATAAAATATGCAAGATAATAACACAAATATTAACTCTGAATTATATGTAAATAATTGATTTTCCGCCGGTTCTCGATGAGGACGCAGTTTAACACAAGTTTATGCATTTAAAATAGTTTATTTAACTGTAATCGACGTGGTCCATACCTCAATGATATTGATAAATGTCAGATAACTGCATTTAAGAGTGAGGGCGTCTCGATACAAGATATTTCTATAGAGGCCCAAAACTTCCTGACCATTATTAACGCCTTATAATAAATAAGGCAAGCAAATTGGTCACGAAAGCCATTCAAGCGTTCAATGACTGCAGCCTTAGTTTGTCACACTGCTCTACTGCACGTGCTTTAAAGCAGTCTAAGTTTTTACATAAACAACATCTTAAGACTATAATAATAAAAAACAACTTGGCAACTCATTGGAAAATAGTATCTGTTCAAAGTGTTTTTTTTTTTAACAATTTGGATGTGTTTCCACGAGTTTCTACGCATTGCAGAACACACTGTTTGATGTTCATCCCCAGGTAAACTGTCGAAAAAGCCTTCCACCATCTGTACCGAACTTTTTGCGAAATCCTTTAACACGCGCAAATTGCCCAGGTTATTCTGTATTCTTCTTCTCCGGAAAACCACGGCAGAGACTGCCTTCGCTTTGATCTACGGTGCTTCCATTTTGTGTGTTTCTAGGGTACCACTCTCATTAAGATTGATATTTTGTATACTCGTACCGAAAAAAGCGAGCACAAGACCTCTTCGTTCGAATTGAATTGAATTTAGTTTCCCAACCAAAAAAATATTAGTTTCGTTTCAAATTTTTATGACAAGTTAGCTTGAAATTCAAATGTTGACAACACTTGAAATGGAGTAAAAATTATTTTATGCAAAAACAAGAGCCCGATTAAGGGAATCTTAAAGTCCATCTCGCAACTTCTAAAACTTGATATACAATTTTTTGGTTTTTATGTAAATTCTTTGCAGACCAAAATCTACCATTTCAGATGGTGAGAGTTAGGTTTTCCGATTTTACCTTATGGAGGGACACTCTAGTGTACACATGCATGTATAGGGTTTTGCATGCAAGCATAATTTGTTGTGCATATTTTGTTTTGAATTCATAAGTATTTTATTTTCAAGGTGGGCACTTTATCCGAGTTGGATGATCACTCACTTGAACTCATTACGTATGTATATACCACTTTATAATAATAAATTTTGTAAACATTTCTTTTTTGAATTCGTCACTTTATCCGCGTTGGATGATCACTCGAATTTCAATTATGTATGGTTTTTTTTTTATTTTTTTTTTTTAAATGTATTTCTTTGTATATGAATTTGGGCAATTGATCTGCGTTAGATGATCACTCAAATCACATACAGAACATCTATATAATGAGAAGTCAATGGTTTGGGTTAAATAAAAAAATATAATTTCTTTATTTATCATTAACAACTTATATATGAAGAATTACAATCTTAGGATTAAGATGTGTCGCGGTTGCGATGTCAAGTAAAACTCAATGTGTGGTTCTGCCGCTGCTGCTTAGCAAACCTCGGTTAATAGCTTTTTGGGAGGTCAAGATCAAAAAGCTTTTCTCTCTTTCTCATTTCATAATTTGAGAGTGGATTGCATCAGCCGATAATTTGAGCTGCATCAGCGTTTTGTTCTTGGTGGAAATAACGATTGGAGCGGATGTTTATGCTTGCGTTTTTATGTTTATGTCTGAGCCGCCTGAATTGTTATTGTCACCAAAAATATGGAAATTTATTTGTTTGAATTTTTGGGTTTATGTGTGTGTGTCTAGTTACTACACAAGTGTTGGATTATGATAAATGTATGGGATCTTGTATTGGATTGTGGAGGGTTGGATATGTGACTTCCCATCCTTTGAATTTAGCTTGTCCTCAAGCGGATACTTTAGGGTATAATTCTGGATTCGATACATTTTCATTATCTGGTGTATTTGATGTTGACAAATTTTCGATTGGTGATTGATCTTTTTGATTTTTGTATTGTTCAATGATTCTGTGTGGGATTGCCTTATATTTATAAATAAGATACAGTAGTATTGTGATTAACATTATGATTAGTATAGTTATCGTAATTATTTGGAATACATTAATATGTTTCGTGTGTTTTTGAATTATTTCTTTTGTTTGAATATACGACAGTGGGTCTAGTTTTGTTACATTATTGTTGACATAAATTGTTTGTGTAAAATCTAATAGTGTGTTTGTGAGCAAAATTTCTTCAAGCTGAATTGAACAATTGAAAGCCTTTATAATGTTATTTCCTTCGATTATTATTTCCCTGTTTATGCAATAATGATTTAATATTGTTTTGGGAAGATTCCATGTGATGATTATGTTAGGTTCTTCATAATTTACTTCGAGATTTTTGTGCATTTTTGTATATCTGCATTCTGTGGAAGCTTGATTTAGTATACCGATGATACATTTGTTTATTACTAAATCTTTTGAACTAACCGTGTAGGTTTGATTGTGTTGAACGAAATATTTATCATGAATTATTTCTGTTAAAATATTGTTATTCTTGTCTGGGAATGGTAAGATTTTAAAAATTGGTATTTTAATAATTTGACGTGGAATCAAAATTTCTTAATAATTTGTCTTAATAATTTGGGGTTAAAAATACCAAGTCTGGTTAGTTGCATTCCTAACTCTATATTTTCTATGTATTCCGTGAACTGTTGTAAGTTAAATATTAGAATAGCTAA
This sequence comes from Lordiphosa mommai, assembly GCA_018904225.1. Taxonomy (NCBI): domain Eukaryota; kingdom Metazoa; phylum Arthropoda; class Insecta; order Diptera; family Drosophilidae; genus Lordiphosa; species Lordiphosa mommai. Next base: position 183,490 of record JAEIFT010000367.1, on the reverse strand, counting down.
TCTTTGATCATTTTCATAAATGATATCCATTTGGTTGATTCCGTGGTTAATTGCATCAATAACGTGACTTAAGTCGTTTGTTTGGATACTGTTTTCTGATAAGTTGCTTATTTTAAGCTTTAGTTCTTCCTTGTCTTCTTGATCTAAGAATCCAAATAAGTATTTGAAAGCTGTCCCTACGAAATTTGCAAGACCTCTTTTGTTGCGTTTTGTGATTCTGATTCCATTCATTTCCCTTTCTAGTTTTTCTATTAAGTATTTTATTTGGGTAAGATTTTTAAATTCTTTTGATCGATGTAATAAGGTTTCATAGGTTTGTTCGGTTTTTGTTATATTTACTGACAGATAATGGTTTTTACTAGTAAGTCCAATTCTCCTGTTTTGAAAATTAAATAACCATTCTTTGCTTGAATGGGGTTTACTTCGAGGCTTTGGCAATTTGCTTTTTGAATAAAACATGTTATTAGGATTAGTATCAAAATGATTTAATATAAAGCTGAATTGGAATTATCGTATTGATCTGATGATCTGGAATTATCGTATTTGCTTTCATTAGTTTTCTTTTTCTTTTAAATTTGACTTTATAATGAGTAATTTTTCTGCCTCTGTTCTTTTCTTGTTTTTCGTCAATTTGGGTAATTTCACCCGTCTTTTGAAAGGGTTAGTGGTTTTACTCTTTACTAAAGGTGATTATCTGTATCTAGTGTCAACTTCAAATTGGATTCTATTTTTGTTCAATTTTCCAATTTCGTTTATTTTGTTGTTTTGGGTATTATATTCTGGTGTTCCAGCGTAAATAAAAATATCTGCAGGTGTTCTTCCTGTAGTATTATGTTTAGTTTTGTGATTGTAAATATAAAGGATTGTTTCAAATTTATTTATTTTGTTTTCTTGATCGGTTTCACTGTTGATGATTCTCAATTTTTCATTGACTGTCTTGTGAAATCGTTCGACATCTGAAACTCCATTTTTACTTGTAGTTATTATTATGTTTACGTCTTCTGATCTTAGCCAGATTTGAAGCGCTGCACACATAAAAGCTTAGTCTTTATCTGCTTTAATTTCATTTGGTTTACCCATTTCATTGAATATTTATACCCGTTACTCGTAGAGTAAAAAGGGTATACTAAGTTCGTGCAAATGTATGTAACAGGCAGAAGGAAGCATTTCCGACCCCATAAAGTATATATATTCTTGATCAGCATCAATAGCCGAGTCGATATAGATCTGTCCGTCTGTCCGACTGTCCGTCCGTCCGTCCGTCCGTCTGTCTGTATGAACACCTAGATCTCAGAGACTATAAGAGCTAGAGCTACCATTTTTTCAGTGTAGACTTGTTTTGTCTGCACGCAGATCAAGTTTGTTTCAAATTTTTGCCACGCCCCCTCCCGCCCCCGCAATATGAAAAAAACATCATATCTCCCACAATTTTGAAAATAGATTGTTCGAACCTTCTAGACATATACTTTAATTATCATTACCTATCGATCCGCCATACATCATTTTTCGATCAGATGAACCATAGTAGAGTTACCGCCCCCGCAATTTGAAAAAATACCTCATATCTCCCACAATTTTTCAAAATACATTGTTAAGTCCTTCTAGACATATACTTTAATCATCATTACCTATCGATCCGCCGTACACAATTTCTTCATCAGATGAACGATATAAAAGTTCCCGCCCCCGCAATTTTAAAAAATCCTCATATCTCCCACAATTTTGAAAATAGATTGTGCGAACCTTCTAGACATATATTTTAATCATCATGACCTATCGATCCGCCATAGATCATTTCCTGATCATATGAACGATAGAAAAGTTCCCGCCCCCCGCAATTTTAAAAAAACATCATATCTCCCACAATTTTGAAAATAGATTGTTCGAACCTACTAGACATATATTTTAATCATCATTACTTATCGATCCGCCATACATAATTTCTTGATTAGATGAATGATAGAAAAGATCCCGCCCCCGCAATCTGAAAAAATCCTCATATCTCCCACTATTTTGAAAATAGATTGTTCGGACCTTCTAGACATATATTTCAATCATCATTACCTATCAATCCGCCATACATCATTTCCTGATCAGATGAACGATAGAAAAGTTCCCGCCACCCCCGCAATTTGGGAAAAAACACAATTTGGGCATGTTGTGATCTAATAAAATATTCTGAAATAAACCTTACCCTGAGTAACGGGTATATCAAAGTCGAGCAGGGCCGACTTTAACTTACGCTCTCGTTTTAGTAGGGCTCGTTTGGTTTCTAACCAATCTCTTCCATTTACTTCGATTAAAGCTGCGTAATTCGAATATACGTCGATACAAGATAAGAATTGTTTATTGTCAACCATGTAGAAATCGATGACAAATCTTTCTCTTGACTAAAAAACTTCTGGTGTTATTTCATAAGCAAGTTTTGTATTTCTGTGTTCAGTTTTTGAAATGTTGCATATTTCACATTCGTTAATAATGTTCTGGATTAGTTTTTGGTAATCCGGATAGTAAAATTTTTCGTTAAAAATTAGTATTGTTTTCTCAATACCTGGGTGTAGTAAATCTCTGTGAGACTTAATAATTGTTTCTTTGAATTCTGCCAATGTTTGAATATCTTCCAATTTTTTGTAAGTTCTCATTAATTTTGTCAAATTGTTTGGGCTGATGATTTCTATAAATGCATTTTGGAATGTTAAGAAATCAATTTCGTTTTCGAAATATATTACACTATTTTTTGTGCATAGGTATTCTTTAATAAGATTTTTTGGCATGCTCGTTTGTCATTTCCTTGTAGATGATTATATATTTGGTTTTGTGAAAATATCTTGTTGTTTGTACTTCGTTGGATTCACCTTTGATGAATTCGATCTGTCGGTTGTAATAATTTATGGGTCTTTCTGTGATAGCAATGTATCTTTGGTTATGTTCATGTGCGCTGTGCACTGTAGCTGCAATACTACTGGGTGTTTCTCCCAAGAAATTTTCTTCGATTTTAACTCTTGATAGAGCGTCTGCTACATAGTTCTCTTTACCTGGAATATACTTTATGTGGTAGTCAAATTCGTTTAATTTGATCTTCCATCTTTGCATATTTCATGTTTGGCTCTTTTATGTTGTTAAGCCAAACCAAAGGTTTGTGGTCAGAAAGAATGTCAAACTTTCTTCCATAGAGGTATGATCTGAAGTATTTTGTTGCCCACACAATAGCAAGGAGTTCTTTCTCTATTGCGGAGTAATTGATTTCATGTTCGTTTAAAGTTCTGCTGGCACAGCATATTGGATTGTGGTCTTGAGATAATACTGCGCCTATGGCAATATTACTAGCATCCGTAGTTAGGGAAAAAGGTTTTTCAAAGTTTGGGTATGTCAGTATTGGATCTGACATGATAAGCATTTTTAGTTTTTCAAATGCTAGAACATAATCTGTTTTTTTTTATATTGATTTTCGATCCTTTCTTTAATTTGAGTGTTAGAGGTTTTGCTATCTTAGCAAAGTTTGGGATAAATTTGCGATAGAAACCGCAGAGGCCTAAGAAAGATTTAATTTCCTTAGTAGTTTTTGGAATTGAAAATTTTTCAATGGCTTGAATTTTAATTGGGTTCGGTTTGATACCTTCAGTGGTTATGATATGACCTAGGAATTCTGTTTCCTTTTAAGAAATTCACATTTATCAAGCTGAAGCTTGAGATAAGCCTGTCTTAGTTTCATGAACACTTTCTTTAATGATAATAAATGTTCTTCCAATGAAGTGGAAAACACGATTATATCATCCATGTATACAAGACAATTATTAATAAATTAGATCTTCTAACAGATTGTTCATGCAACGTTGCAACGTTGGTGCGTTTTTCAGACCGAATGGCATTCGAGTATACTCATAATGTCCATTTTTAGTCGAGAATGCAGTTTTGGGAATTGATTCTTCGTCCATTTGGATTTGATGAAATCCTTTTGCTAGATCGATTGTTGTAAAATATTGGCATTTGCCTAGTTTGTCAAGTATATCATCCATTATTGGGATTGGATATTTGTCACTTATGGTATTTTCGTTCACATCACGGTAGTCATTGACTACTCGGAATTTCTTTCGTCCTGATGCATCCAGCTTTTTTGGAACTATCCAAATAGGCGAGCAATAAGGTGAATTGGATTTTCTGATAATGCCTTGTTCAAGCATATCTTTGATTTGGTTTTCGACTTCTTCGTCAAAAGCCTGGGGATATTTATAAGGTTTCCCATAAATGGGTTCTTCGTGTTTTGTTTTTATAACGTGTTTAATAGTACTAGTAAAGGTCAAATTTACACCCTCTTTGTACTGGATGTCACTAAATTCAAAAAGAACTTTAGTGAGTTTCTTTTTCTCTTCTTCATTTAGGTTTTCTAAACGATATTCGTTACTTTCCCGTAACTCATTATTAATTGCGAACAATGTATGTTCGTCTTCAGTTTGTGGTGGATCGAGGCATTCATATGCGTTCTCGTCCGAAATTTCTTCATGTTCATACTTCATGAAGAATGGAAGGTTGTTTATTAGTACTGTTTTAGCACCATGATCGATTATTGCTTTAGTATCTTCTAAGAATTCTCGACCAAGTAACATGTCATAATTATTAGAAAAATTATGCAAGTAAAATGTTTGAAGTGTAGGGCAAATTTTGCTGGGTTTTAAGCATATACTTTGTTTTAGTTTTACTACACCATTAATAGTGTGTACTTGAAGTTGGTTGTTTTTGATTGGAAATTTTAAATGGTTTTTTTGTCATTAAGTTAATAGATGAACCTGTATCTATTAAGCATTTTAAGATTTTATTATTAAAAATCAAATTTATGTATGGGTTTGTTCCTCTTCTTCTTCCTCTTCCTCTTCCGTTTCCGAGGCTACTTGATGAAAATTTTCGGATGTGTCCATTTTTTGATGGCCATTTCCACTTTCGCGTTGCCTTTTTTACAGGTGGATTAGGGGCAGTAGAATAATTTTGATTTTGTTGATAATTGGCAGGATTCTGGACTCTACCTTGGGTTAGTTTTTGTTTAAATTCTTGATGCATTTGCTGATTAGATTCAGCACGATTCTGATTTTGATTCTGATTTTGATTCTGATTTTGATTCTGATTATTAATCTGAGGTTGACTGAAATTTTGAGAATAATTTCGCTTATTTCCACGATTGTCATTATTTTTCTGATTGCTGTAACCTTTTGAGGTTGATTGACCATTTGATTGATTTGATTTTGTGCGATCGGAAAAATTGTTTTCAAAAACTCCTTCTTTCTGAGCTACCTGTTTTAACTTTAATACTGAGGTTATATCATGTCTTGCAAGGGTCATAAATAACCTGACAGGAAGTTTTTCATTATAACGTCTTTAATTGTATTGTTCAGAGCGTTAGTGTAGATGTGTGTTCAGTGTGTTGTCTTCCAAAGTTAATTTACTTGAAATAACAAATGACTTATATTCTAATTCTTCGACAAACTTACGGATGCTTCCGTTAAATTGAGTGTTGTATATACGTCTTAGAAGTTCTTCAAATGGGGTTTGGACCTTGAAAGCGTCGATGAGTGCGATTTTGAGTGCTGTCCAGTTGCTGGCTGCTGATAATTGGGAAACTCGTTGGGCTTCTCCAGAAATTTGCATTTCGATTGCTCCAAATAATACGCTGTGTTGTCGAACATCTCTTGTTGGGTATAGTTGCATAATGAAGCCGACTCGTCTTATGAATGCACACAGGTCTTCTGATGATCCAGTGAAAGTAGGCACCTGCCTAATTTGTCCTAGAGCTTGGCTTAGATGTTGCTCTGATAGCTGTAGTGCTACTGCTGGTGCTGATGTTGATGCGGATGTTGATGCTGGGTCTGTCATGTTGATTGTTTTTTTTGGGACTTTTGTGTAGATTGTTCACTGGTTGGTGATATTTCTTTTGGGGTATGATTTGCGATTTTAGTTATTAAAAAAAAAAATCGACTTTGCGTTTTCACATAACTTTGTAGCGGTCACACTTGAATTTAAGCGGGCTTTAATTGTGAAAGGGTTTTTGTTTGTTGCGAGTTAAAAAATCAAATTAAATTTTCATATAACTTTAGCGGTCACACTTTGTTTTAAGCGGGCTTTAATTATGAAAACTTTTGATTCACGATTAGCGGTCACACTTTGTAGGTTTAAGCGGGCTACGACGACTTTGATTTTATTTCACGCGGGATGTGCGGATAAGTATACAACGTTTAGCACTGAGTATTTTCTTTGCAAGTGTTCACAAACCGTACTAGCACTAAGACCTTGATCGATCCTTAAAAACGTCAGACTTATCCTACCGGCTGCGCCAATGAGAAGTCAATGGTTTGGGTTAAATAAAAAATATAATTTCTTTATTTATCGTTAACAACTTATATTTGAAGAATTACAATCTTAGGATTAAGATTTGTCGCGGTTGCGATGTCAAGTAAAACTCAATGTGTGGTCTGCCGCTGCTGCTTAGCAAACCTCGGTTAATAGCTTTTGGGAGTCAAGATCAAAAAGCTTTTCTCTCTTTTCTCATTTCATAATTTGAGAGCGGATTGCATCAGCAGATAATTTGAGCTGCATCAGCGTTTTGTTCTTGGTGGGAATAACGATTGGAGCGGATGTTTATGCTTGGGTTTTTATGTTTATGTCTGAGCCGCCTGAATTGTTATTGTCACCAAAAAAATATGGAAATTTATTTGTTTGAATTTTTTGGGTTTATGTGTGTGTGTCTAGTTACTACACAAGTGTTGGATTATGATAAATGTATGGGATCTTGTATTGGATTGTGGAGGGTTGGATATGTGACTATATGCATGTTTATAGGTTTTTTTAATAAAAAAAATTTTTATAAGAATTCGGCGATTGAAATGCTTAAGGTGATCACACAAATTACATATAAAACATATAAACACGCTCAAATGTCTCAGCAGAAATAAATATTTGGTTTGTGGTGTTTTTTTTGTTATGCATCCGGTAATTGATCTGCGTTACTACATTTACATATAAATATAAACGTACATATGTTGTTGTGGAAAGTTATTGATTGCGTTGTGTTTAGCGTTTGCGCAAATTGTATTTGCATTGTCATTATTTTGTGTATGGATATTTAAAAATAAATTTGTTTTGGTTCTGAGTTTTTTTTGTTATTTCATTTTTATTGCTTCAAGCAGGGATTTCTTCAGGGTAAAACGCAGGGTAAACGTAAGCAAAACCTTACAAATGTTAGGATAAGGAACCATCTGGTATATACTGAAATTTTCAATAAAAATAATAATTTCATCTTATTTCGTTGCATATATTTTGGTTCAATAAATTCCAAATATTATTAATTTATCCTTAATTTTTGAATTTACAAAGAAAATGAATTAATAATTGACCCAAATGGTCTTAACCTAATAGCAGAGTTAAATTGTGATCGGTAACGTTATCTGAAAACAGTGTATTTAACATTTCATCAGACATGAAAAGATCTTCTTGCTCTTTTATTATTAGGACATTTTTTTCTGAGGTAAAGTTTATTATGTTTAATTTTCCTTCTTAATAACTACTTGTTGTTGTGTAGGTTGCTACCATTTCTATTATATCTTCGGATTAAAGGATTTTTAAATTACACCGGTTCATACCGGTACATACCGGTACGTACCGGTATACCGAAATAAAAACCAAGGTACCGGTACGGAACCGAATACCGAAATAAACAAGAACCTAAACAGAACCTTTTACCGAAACATTAGTTTCGGTACGTACCAGAACCGGGACCGAAATTCGATTCGGTTTGATTCCCTGGTTCTAACCTCTGATACATTGGTCAATGAAGGTGCGTTAATAACGCCAGAAATTCTTTCGTTGCTTTTACAAAGGTCATCTTTATCTATGACAAACCCTATATATTGGATCTTTTTCTCAAAGAATTTAAATTTTTCTTTTTTTAATATTAGCCTAGCTGATTGCAGCTTGCTAAGTACAGTTCTAAGTGTATGAATGTGTGTTTTCATATTTGGACCTCCCAGCAGACCAAACGCTCGCAAATGATATCGCATATGATAGAAATGCGAGCTTTTACCGAACAAAACTCTCGCAAACGGATTCGAAAAAGATAGCAATATGATTCATATGTCGTTCAGTTTGTGGCATTGAAAGTTTCATAAACGATAGTCGCAAGAAATATTACTAGCGAGCCTTTTGCGATATCTTTTGTGACACTTTTTTGATATTTCTAGCGAGTCGTATAAAATATTTGCAGTAATAGGTTTTGGATTTAAAAAAGAATAAAAAAAAATATTTTTTTTGAGCCCTTTGCAATATCAAAAAAGACTCGCAAATGATAACGCACATGACTCGCAAGAAATAGGGTTTGTGATACTTTTTTTTGTTTCACTCCCATTTTGTTCCCCAGTAAAAAAACATTTTTTTATATAATGAAAATTTTAATGCTCTTCTTTGGCAATAAGTTTTAAATTAACATACATCTTAAGGGGGTATTCTACCTTTGAAAATATTTTTTTCAATTTTTTTGTTTTGCCTTATTATTATAACTTGGACATTCCCCTTTCATCCCCTTTAAACCATTTTTAAATATTCGAAATAGTTTAGCAGATATATCCATTTTAGTGGAGCAATGTTCTTGCTAACGTGAGTATTTTCAACGTTGCTCAAAACTTTAACCGCGTTTTTCTCGAAACCACGTTTTTTGACCTGGTAGCCATGATTGGGCCAGTTCTACTACACCGATTTTGATCGGCCATGTTGCAATCGACGCAGAATTGATGTAATTTTGGCCCGCTGGTTTTCCACAACTTTCTTTAGAAGGTTCATTATATCTGCAAATATATATAATAAGTCTATTAAATATGCATTCATAGAAAATAAATTGATTGCATTACCAGAATGATTGGACCGATTGTTTGGAGCCGTATTAGATATGTCTGAAAATAGATTTCAACGAGTGCGTAAGTTTAAGTCGGTTCTGTTTGACTTGGATACACCCGTTACCCAGGGGAAAAAGTATTTAATAGCTTTTACTCTTAAAAGGATTATGCATACTAAATTTGTTTGCTCTCTGTGTATATATAGACAGACGGACGTATTGAGAGACGGACAGAGTTAGATCAAATCGGAAATGGTGAATTCTGGCTATTACATTTGCACATAATAACTTTTTTACACCACGAGTTTGAAAAGTAATATTTATTATATATATTATTTAAAATGTTACCTGTTAGTCTATAATTCTGACTATTTCCGTTTTCAGCTCCACTATCGCTGACATCGAAATTGAAATTGTTGGAAGAATTCATTGTTTCGGAAGCTGTCATTGGTTCGTGGTAGGCAACTTGATTCCCTAAAAATTAGACGCCTATTGAAACTTTCGCCTTTCTGGATGCAATAATTACACGAATAAAACAAGAGTGATATTTCACTCCTAATTCGCAGACAAACTCTTCCAAATAAACATTGGGATCACAAGGTTTTGAATTACCTACATATATCCCAGCTACTAATACGGGTTTTGTGCCATTGACGTTAATCAAAATGGGCCATGTTTGATTTCGTGTACTTTTACAAAGCGGAAGCCCGTCTACATTAATATTTAAACTAATATGGGAAGATATATAAGTAAAATTCGTAAGGAAATCAGTTAACGCGTCCTTTATACCATAGTGAACATACTCGCCTGGCTCTACAATCCGTTTAACGATACCACGTGGAGTACATTTTATCGTACGTACATCACGTGGTAAGCCAGGAATTTTTTCACCCAAAATAGAAAGCAAGTCATTGCCTGCCCCTTTGCTGATATTATTAGCAGACAACCACTGTGCTAAGCGAGTATTCAAATTGGTTGGACTGGAATTTTCAGTAAATGGGATTTCATTACTATCAGAAAGTATTGAGTTCAATTCAAATTCGCTCTCAATTTTTTTTTTCTTACAAGTCGCATTATCCACCTTGTTTTCAATTTTTTCTTCGGCACGTTTAACATGGCGAGCCTCGCAAATATATTGTCGGCTTTTTCTTTTGTAAGCCTTTTCCATGTTTAATATTTAATTTATTTATTTTTAATATTACTTACCTGCCTGGAAAAATAATTTTTTTTTGCATTTTAATTACTTGCGCACACGTCTGTTTACTTTGCCGGACAAAAGGAAAGTGAAGTTGTCGACTTCGGCTTCACTCAAGAAAGGAACAACACACAACTAGTAAATGTCATACTTACTCTCTGTCTCGCTTTCGCATTCCATTTTTTTTTGACATAAAGTTGACACGTGGCCGCTTTGACACTGCTGCTCACGAGTACGAGAACGACAATCGCATTTTTATTGCAAAACTATCGCAGGCAAGCTCGTGTGCGATTGTTTTGCGATATAAAGTTTCCCACTCGTTCATTGCTCACATGCGAGCTCGATAGCGAGCGTTGTGGGAAACTCTCGTAAAATTTCTCACATGCGAGCTCTCTTGCGAGCATATTGCGAGGGTCTCGCAAAATGCTCGTGTATTGGTCCGCTGGGCTGTGACTGTGATATCGTCTTGGTATGTAACTACATTCGGAATGCCTCTAAGCAGATTTACAATGATTTCTTAAAAAATAGCTGCCGCCGTCTTTATACCAAAAGGAAGTCTTTTGACCTGATCATTACAATGTGAGTGCTCCAAGTGCATAACAATTAGGAGTCTTCATCTAGTAATAACTGGTTGTATGCTTGTGATAAATCCAATTTTGTGAACTGTTCGCCTCCTTCTAGAGCATCAAAAATTTCATCAATCCTTGGTAAAGGATATCTAAAATCACAAAAATACTTGTTGACGTTAACCTTGTAATCTGCGTAAACTCTTCAATTATCAGACTTTAATATGGGTACTAAGGGAGTTCCCCATTCAGAGTTGTCCACTTGCTCTAAAATACCTCTATCTATTCTTTCCACATAAGTGGTAGTGGTCTTGGCTTATGAAATATGCTGCTTTGGCATCACCACACATTTTTATACACTTGAAAAGTGTATATTAATTTTGCCCAGAAGTTTGTAACGCATAGAAATATTCATTTCCGACCACATAAACTATATATATTCTTGATCAGGACGACGAGCTGAGTTCAATTCCATCTGTCCGTCCGTCCGTCTGTCCGTCTGACTGTTTCTACGCGAACTAGTCTCTCAGTTTTAAAGCTATCGAGCTGAAATTTTGCACAGAGTCTTCTTTTTACTCCACGCAACTAATATGTCGGAACCGGCCGGATCGGATGAGTATATCATATAGCTGCGATAGGAACGATCGGTCTAAGAACTAGTTCTAGTTAGAAAAACTTTGTTGTTTTCCATCGTAGCGGCACAAATCTTGGTGTATGTTAGTTTTATATGCTTCCACATAATTGTGAAAAATTTATCAAAATCGGATGACTATATCATATAGCTGCCATATAAAAAAACTAGTTCTAGTGGGAAAAACTTTTTTGTTTTTCATCGTAGCGTCACCAATCGTAGTATATATTAGTTTTATATGCTTCCACACAATTTCGAAAAAATTTATCAAAATCGGATGACTATATCATATAGCTGCCATAGGAACGATCGGTCAGAAAATGTGTTTTACTAAGAAAAGTTTTTTTTATAATATCAAATTTTTATTATCAATGATTTAAAAATTTTAAATATGTGATATCTATATCCTATATATATTTTATCGGTTAAATCAGTTGGAGTAAAGTTTTTCAAGTGTATTAAAACTTCGACACAGTGGAAGTTAGCTTTTCCTTCTCGTTGTTTCTCTTATTTTCTTCTAATATAATTCTAGCTCGTTTATATGCTAATTCAATTCTATATTTCGACTCTTTTGCATAGTCATCTACATTATATAACGGATTAATATGATTATCCGTGCTATTAAATGATTTATTAATGATTGGTTTTCTGCTAAATACTAATTCGTATGGACAATAGTCGTGTGCTGTGGATGGTGTGGTGTTAAAACAATATACAAAGTATAATAACCAAATATCCCAATCAGTTTTGTCAACAGATATGTAAGAACGAATGTATTCGTTGAATGTTATATGGCTTCTTTCCACAGTTCCTAAAGTTTGGTGATGGTAAGCAGTTGATGTTATATTTTGAATACCAAGGTATTTACATAAATCTTTGATAATTAAATTCTTATATTCTGTTCCCATGTCCGTAATGAACGTCTTCATTGGACCGTACTTCAGAATGAAAGATTCAAATATTGCTTTTGCTACTGTTCGAGCACTTTTGTCCGATATGGGTATGGCAACAAGGTATTTTGTTAAATCACAAATTAAAGTGATAGCATATTCGTTTCCTTGTTCTGATTTTGGTAATGGGCCGATTGTATCCACTATTACTCTATCAAATGCCATTAATGGACTTTCAGTTATTGTTAAAGGAGTTTTTGTATGTGTAGTAATTTTACTTTTTTGACATTTTGGACATTTTCTCAGTAAGATTTGATATCTCGTGACATGTTTTTACAATGGAAATAACGTTTTATTTTCGACGTCGTTTTTGTTATTCCTGTATGTCCTCCTTGAATTGGACTATCATGGTTTGTAGACATTATTTCTTCGATTTGTTTTTTTATTTTCATTTTTAATTGTGGTCACCGGCTGGAGTAGCGCTTCTCTTAAATTTGTTAGTATCTTATTGCCCATATTTTTAAAAAGAATCAATTTAAACATGATCAAAGATTTCTTCACACGGTGCCATTTTCAGTTGAGTAATTCCATTTATACCTGCATCTTTTTCAAGCCTTTGGAAAAATTGATCTAAATCAAAAACTCCATTAGTATATAGGTCATCAACGTTAATTCTTGCAATTACTTTTTTTCCATGTTTCAGGGAACATTTTAATAAGTTTAATTGCAAGGTCACTACTTTTTTAACATCTTCATTTCGAATGACGTTGTATATATTGAGCTTCGAAGTTATCGGTTGCTTGCGCAGTTCCGAATCTATTCCTGCGCAGGATTTTTTATGTCTACTTTCGCTTCTTGTAGTAACTTTAAGTATTTGTTTTGTAATGTCTTTAAGTTGATCAATGGTTATTCTAGATATCGCATCTGCAACATGATTATCTTTTCCCTTAAGATATTCAACTGTAAATTGGTATTCTTCCAAATCAAGTCTCATTCTTGTTAATTTTGAGCTTCGATTTGTCATTGAGAATAGAAATGTAAGTGGTCTATGATCTGTTTTAACTTTAAAATGTTTTCCATTGATATATGGTCTGAAATAATTTATTGCCCAATGTATTGCAGTTAATTCTTGTTCTGTTGTGTTTTTATTCGATTCGCCTTTGGTAAATGATCGTGAAGCATATGCAACTGGAAGTTGTAATCCGTTGCTTTCTTGAGTTAATACGGCTCCACAAGCTTGTTTGCTTACGTCCGTGATTATACAAAATTCTTTGGAAAAATCTGGATATTGAAGTAATGTCGGGGACATTAATTTTTCTTTTAAATAATCAAAAGCTTCTTGACATTGAGGTGTCCAGTCGAATTTAACATTTTTATACCCGTTACTCGTAGAGTAAAAAGGGTATACTAAGTTCGTGCAAATGTATGTAACAGGAAGAAGGAAGCATCTCCGACCCCATAAAGTATATATATTCTTGATCAGCATTAATAGCCGAGTCGATATAGACATGTCCGTCTGTCCGTCTGTCTGTCTGTCTGTCTGTCTGTCTGTCTGTCTGTCTGTCTGTCCGTCCGTCTGTATGAACACCTAGATCTCAGGAACTATAAGAGCTAGAGCTACCATTTTTTCAGTGTAGACTTGTATCTTCTGCACGCAGATCAAGTTTGTTACAAATTTTTGCCATGCCCCCTCCCGCCCCCGCAATATGAAAAAGCGTCATATCTCCCACAATTTTGAAAATAGATTGTTCGAACCTTCTAGACATATATTTAAATCATCATTACCTATCGATCCGCAATCCCCCGCAAATTGAAAAAATTCGCCATTTCTCCCACAATTTGGGCCACCTTACCCTGAGTAACGGGTATATCGAAGTCGAGCAGGGCCGACTTCAACTTACGCTCGTTCTTACATAAGTATGTAATATGGCGGGAATAATCCGCGAAGTTTTTGATAAATCGACGATAATAGTTACAAAATGCAACGAATCTTCTAGCACTGTCTGCGTCAGTAGGAACTGGGTAGTTTTTTATGACTTCGTACTTTTTGTCATCTGGTAAAATTCCTTGACTTGTGCATTTATGTCCTAGAAATGTAACTTCGTGCATGAAGAATGTACATTTTTCGGGGTGTAATTTTAAATTGTGTTTTCTGCACAATTCAAATACGTCAATTAAATTTTTTAGCATGTGTTTTTACAACTCCTATATGTGAAATGTGAAGATAGTCAAGCACCTCTTCTTGTACCCTTTGTGATACTATCGTGCGATATTCCCACATTATGCATCCATATTCGAAGGATAATTCAGTTTCCTTGTTTTTAAATGCTTTATATTCTTCCCCCAGCTGGGAAATATTTCCGTTTTCAATTGCTTTGAGCAATTTTGACAACAACGGATCTCGTCTCGTTAGCTTTGCTATAGACTGAAAGATTAAGCTCAATTTTTGGATTTCGTTGCTTGATCAGGTTAATGTAATTACATTCTTTTAATTGCAACGACTCACCCTCGATCTGAGGAATCCTTGATAAATTATCTGCTTCATTCAATGTACGCTTTACATACTCAACTGCGAGTCCGAAAATATAATGTGTAATGCTTCTTTTCAACTGTACTGTAGAGTTTTTCACTGTTTTGTAGTGCTCTTGATACAAAAGCAATTGGCTTTATTGTTCCATCTTTGAACTTGTGTGCAAGAACACCTGCGACTGCTGTATTACATGCAACTGTGGTTAAAATGATTTCCAATTCTGGATTTAAATTTGTTTCTGAGCCTTTCCTCAATAAATTGAACAATGGATGCATTTTTTCTGCGAACTTGTTAATGAACTTTAAATAGTAATTTACCATTCTAGTAAAAGTTCTAACCAGGGTGTCAAACCGGAACACGAACCGGAACCGTATACCGAAAAGAACCGATTGAAACTCGGAACCAGAACCGGAACCGGAACGGTTATTATTTATTTTTTGCGTACCGGTATTTCGGAACCTTTATTTTCGGAACCGAAATGACCGAAAAGAACCGATATATTGTACCGGTACAGTTTCGGTTCTGAGTTTTTTTATTTCATTTTTATTGCTTCAAGCAGGGATTTCTTCAGGGTAAAACGCAGGGTAAACGTAAGCAAAAACTTACAAATGTAAAGTTAAGAAACCATCTGGTATATACTGAAATTTTCAATAAAAATAATAATTTCAACTTATTTCGTTGCATATATTTTGGTTCAATAAATTCCAACCGTAGTATATATTTCTGAAAAAATGTATCAAAATCGGATGACTATAGCATATAGCTGCCATATTAACGGACGGTCAAAAAAACCACTTCTAGTGAGAAAAACTTTTTTGTTTTCCATCGTAGCGTCACTAATCTTGGTAGATATTAGTTTTATATGCTTTCACATAATTTTTTAAAAATTTATAAAAATCGAATGACTATAGCATATAGCTGCCATAGGACCCATCGTTCGGAAAATGTGTTTTACTAAGAAAAGTTTTTTATGGTATCCTATTTTTATTATCAATGATTTAAAATTTTTAATATCTGATATCTATATCCTATATTTATTCTACTGGTTAAATCAGTTGGAGTAAAGTTTTTCAAGGTTATTAAAAATTCGGCACAGTCGAAGTTAGCTTTGCCTTCTCGTTAAACTTATTTTGTCTCCAGTAATTTCTCCTAACTTATCTGTAAATACAGATGAGAACTCATTCTGGGTTTGATCTGCCGGAATTTTATAATCTTTCTGGTCAGTGATAGCGTTAATTTGACATAATTCGAAATTAAAAGCTCGTAAAAACGATCTTCCTAGAAATGGAGGATTCTTAGACTTGGTCACAACTACAACAACTCTTTATCAGGCATCTCGAAACATAACTGAGGCATCAAACTCACCCAACATCTTGATAGGATAACCACTGTAATTTACATAGGGTACCTTACATGGTCTTAAATTCGATACGTTCATTTTTCGAAACAGATCAACAGGAATCAAGGAACATGGTGCGCCAGTGTCACATGCTGCTTCCATGTTTAGACCTTTCATTCGATTTTGTAGTGTTATGCTCCCTCCGGACTTTTTGCCTATAATTACTGAAAATATGTATGTCAATTACTTTACTTGAATCTCTATTTCTACTTGAAACGGATACATAATTTGCGTTCTTTCCGCTTTTCATTTTGCATACGGATGCTAAGTGACCCGTCTTCCCGCAATTGTGACATTTGCTATTCTTGTATTTGCATTCACTCGGTGAGTGGTTTCGCCAACCGCATCTCGAGAACGGTTGTCTCTTCTTCTCTTGCGCTCAATCAGCCTTGGTGTTTGCGTGTCCTATTTATATAATTGACCGCGTCGTTGACATCGCTTACTTCATTTGGAGAAGTCTTTGCCGCCATCTTCGTCTCACAGATTATGGTTTTCTCTAGTGCTTTCTGCAAGGTTATTCCTCGCAGAGTCTTTCGAAGAGTTCAATCGGCAAGCCAACAATGAATTTGTCCAGTACATATGCTTCTAGATGTGTGCCAAATTTACAGTTGAGCACCAGCTTCTTGATCCGCCGGTACCAATCTGCAACAGACACCATGGGTGTGCAACATTATTCAGAGTTCCTTGTAGGATTTACTTGACTCGGGCTGCAGAGACTGAGTAAGACACTATACGCCTCAGCACCAATGGACTTCAGTAAAGTTGCCTTCTTTGTTTCGTCAGATGTAGCACCAATCTCGCATAAATAATAAATTGTTAAGTTTGGCTGCGTCATCTTTAATTCTGGAGAAGCTCCGTTTTTCATAAGACTTTGGGGTTGTAAATATATCTTATGACTTTCTTGTAATACAAGTAATTTGTAGGTTAGTTAAACTCTTTTTTTTATCATCGTCGCCAATATGTTGTGTATTACACGCGTTTTCATTTCAAAGTCCATGTGCACAGCTTGGAAATGTGACCGTATTACAATGGATTCATATCGATAGTTATCCTATGCATTAGTTTCGATACTTAACAGTTACAAAAAAAAAGCAAACATCTATAGTCAGCTTTTTTGGTGTAGTGCTTAAGCTCAATAGACCCTATTAAGCGAGAAAACAACATGTTACCGCCTACATGCAGGCTTTGCTTGCATGTAAAACCTTCCGGCCGCTGTTGAGTTGGTACCAACACACTTAAAGCATTCTCCAGCTTTTAGTGGTTATACATTCATGGAGAGACCACTGAAACTCTGGAGATGGCAGAAAAACCTCGCTGATGAGGAAATGTGGTGATTTCCAAAACAGCTGTACGAGGAACAATGCTCCCTTTGGTGTTGTTGGTACACTTGTTGTTTTAAAAGGAGCCGCTAAATTTTAATGGAAGGAATCCAATAAGGTTTGTCTTTTTTTATTTAGCTTCATCTAAAAAATATTTTATTTGTCGGTGTCTTAGTCAGGGATGAAAAACGGTTCTAAACCGAACCGAACCAAACCGTTTCGAACTGCTACTTCGTGCTCGTAAGCTGAACCGCGAACCGAACCCGCTTCTGTTGGAAAATACTGAACCGAACCGAAAACTGCAGAAGAAAACGGTTCGGTTCATTTTCATCGACAAATTTTTTTGTCTACCTTAAGACAAAGATATTTATTAATTTGGAAAATTGTATTTGGGAAATCAGATGCACGAAAAGCCTTTGAGCCGTTTGTGTGAAAACACGAACACGTTCCCCCCCCCCACTAAACAAACCTTATGCTTAAAAATAGCATTTAGCTTCTTAACATGCATTCTGTTACGCAATTTTGTTTTTACCAGGTTCATCTGACAGAAGTTTTATCGCAAACAATGCTAAGGATTCATACGGGTTGTTGTTGTCGGCATCTTTGTGATTAAGCACTTCTGCCCAAAACTTTACAGAGTCGTCAATACATTCCCATTTTATAAGATGTATTTTCTCATAATTAGCCTTTAAAATTTCAATATCACCGCACTCAAAGAATTAAAATATTTCTACAACGTCTGAATTCTTTTTTGCGCGCAACACGTTATCCACAGAAAACATATTTATTTTTTCCATAATTTCGAAATTATTTTTTCTCCTGTTGCTTAAATTTGGGTTCCTTTATTTTTTGCTCAAAAGCATAACCCAAATATAGGTCTGTTGCAGCAACTTCTTCGAAATTATCTTTAAGAATATTCGGTTGAATATCCGCAGGTATTATTTTTGCTTTGAGCGAGTTTATGCTAACAATGAGATCATGAAACAGTTTTGTGGGTTTGCGTGACAACTTTGAAAGTTCTTATTAAGGCGCTGCATGTCATTTAATATGGGCTTCAAAAATATTAAATATAAGTAATTTACTTCGTTTGAATATAAGCCTTGTAAAATTTTCGCTTTATGACAGTTTTCGGCGCTGGAAGCTAGAGCAAAATGCTGTTTTAGCTCTAACCACTGGTCCACAATTCGGTTCACAGCGGTCTCTATAGAAAGCCACCTTGTGTCACAAGCACGCGGTATCTTTAATGGTGCCTAAGGGAATAAAAATAGACAATCCGTAAATAAAATAAATTCTTCTATATTAAGGAATACACAAGAGTCATAATCTATATAAAACTATTTGCAACTATGGTCAGCAATATCACAAAAATACGTTAGTTTGGACAATCACGATTCCCAAATTTAGTGCACATCAAAATACCTGTTCATCATTTATGATCTCATATAGTTTTTTATAACTTATTTGTCGTATAGATCTTTTTGAAAACCAAGAGTATGTGTCATGTACGAGGAATTCTAAATCGTCGGGTAAAGTCGTCCTGCAAGCTTGATTCACGGCTAACAGTATCGAGTGACACACACATTTTATTAATATAAGTGATGGCGTACTTTTTTTAAGCTCAGTATAAACGCTTTTCTTCGATCCCGTCATGACATTTGCATTGTCTGTTCCAATTCCAACCATATTAGAAATATTAAGGTTGAATCTCAACAACTCCTTCTTGACGGCCTCTGCTATAGAAATAGCATCACCGGCTTCGATTGGGATGAGACTATGAAATGTAGATACCATGATCCCTTTACTTATGCTGAAGTAGTTAATGACGACTCCTAAAGATTAAAAAAACATGCATTAACAAAAAACCAACAGTTATAACAATACCTAATAAATTATGATTAAAATCTTCTGAAGTGCTGAAATTCACTTTTATGCCTTTTTGAGGTCGAGTCTAATGTACATATTTAAAAACAATTGACAATAAGCTTACCAATAAGTTTTGTAACACTGACGTCGGTAGATTCGTCCAGCAAAAGACTAAATTTTGAGTTTCCAATGTCCATTTTCAAATCCTCCATAAAATGTGTTGCCAAAACGTTGTTTATGATGTGGGTGCACTTAGTCCTGGCAAGTTTTATTTGCGCAGCAGCTGAACAGGCTTTAAACTGTTGCACGCACAATTGCCCCAAGTGGTCAACTGTTGCTGTTGCTGCATGCTCGGCAATATATAGGCACAATGCCGCTTCCTGCTCCTCCGTTTTTGTAACTTTTCTTACAAAATCAATTTTGTTCTTCTGTGTAAAGCCGTTCGTCATGGACATGTGTTTTTTGGTGGCCAAATGGTGTTGAATGTCAAACAGCTTTGCTCCAATTGTGGTCTTACAGAAGCAAAAGTAGGCTTTCGTGGCATCAGACGGAACTTTGCGAATCCAATCCTTAAACTCATCAATTCGCAGCCAGGCATCTCGAAAATTTTGTTTATAAACAACTTTTGGCATTTTTAGGCACTACGAAATTAGCAAGAAGTTCGAATAACTTTTACAATGACATATGTTCGATAAGTAATCGATCTGGCCATACAATCACCTTTAAATCAAGTATCAATAGCTTTTATGCAGCCAAATGTGATTTTGATCGAAATAGCTAAAAATAGCTAAACGTATTTTTAAAATAGCTAGATTTGTAGCTAATAGCATTTTCATAAATTTAATAGCATTTCCACTTTCAAAATTGCTAGATCTAGCAACTAAATAGCTTAAATGGCAGCACTGCCCACTCCTGACTCCTGACCCACAAACACACATTTACCAAAGGTCACTTAGTAATCATACACACTCCCGACTCCCGATCTTATAACCACACAAGACGTGTGCAATACACGTTCCATCAAATTGAACCCCATTAAGATTTGTCGGCAAAAAAATCATTAATTACCCACACACACCTGACTCCCGATCTAGAAAATCACTTCTGAGCATCAGCATTTCGAGTGCCACAGATTTGTCGACAAACCAATTGAACCCACAGTAATTACCCCCACACCTGTCTGATCTAGAAAACATCACTCCTAACCCCCGACCCTCAGCCACATGCAATGCCCGAGATTTGTCTCAAACAAATTCAATTACCCACACACCCAACTCCTGACCCACACCTGAGGTGCAACACGTGCAACAGTCAACACAAACAATACCTCTAACTATTTTCCCACGCTCTTTGGTGAGGATCACCTAGTAATTACCCCCACACCTGATGCCTGACCCGCACGCACACATTTGACGAGGGTCACTTCTCAAAAGTATTTGACGAGTGTCATCCATCCTGTCAAAAATATTTGACGAGGGACTTCCACCTGTCAGTCAGACACGCCCCCTAATTATCTCCCCCACCCCCAAAATGTTCCATAACAGACATTTCCCTACTACTCACCCCAAAAGCAAATGTGGTATTAAAAGTACATAAGAGCTAATTATGACGTTTCTTTTATTTATGCATTCCCTTTGCATGCAAGGTACAATAAATTATCGCAACTTATTCCTGCACACAAAAAAAACGAGAGCGTAAGGGTTAAAGTTCTAACTCCACCCCAGTGTCTGCCCCGCCTCCCCCACACTCAGATTTATTTATCTAAGTAATATTAATTCTCATGGTGAACCAACGCCGCTCTGAAATGAACTAAGAAATATAAATATTATTTAACACAGATTACCTTGTCTGGGGATCGATCTCGGGACTTAGCACAAATCGAATGACGTCTCAACGCAGTCAGCCACCGCCCACGCGTGCGGGCAAACTCTAAAGAGGCTACTTATATGAGCAACATTGTTTGTCTCTTTCCTTCTTATGCACGTTACGCACACTTTTGCATTCGTTTTTCTTCGTTGTTGTTTTTTTCGGCCTACGTTGCGTGAGAGAGTCTGCGTGCAGCTGCATTCTCTCTCTCGCTCTTTTTTGTTATGTTTAGGCAAAAATTAAAATAATTATTTTATAAAAAATATATCATTATTTGAATAAATAATTATTCAAATAATTAATTATTTATATGCATACTGAAGTTTAT
Organism: Lordiphosa mommai; assembly: GCA_018904225.1. NCBI lineage: Eukaryota > Metazoa > Arthropoda > Insecta > Diptera > Drosophilidae > Lordiphosa > Lordiphosa mommai. The sequence continues at coordinate 162,034 of JAEIFT010000367.1, read as the reverse complement.
AATAAATTCTGATTTTTTCGTCACAGCATTTGAGTTGCGAATATGAGCAGAATATCGGTCATGAATTTGCAGCGCCAACTCAGCTCTGAATTTACCCATGAGTTCAGCCATGAAAGGGAGCAATTCCTCCCGCTGGAACTAAAGGGTTGGGTAACTAAAATTTAATAATGCAATGCTAAAAAATATTTTAATTATGAATTTTCTAGGATAACTTTAATACATTAAGCTGAAAAAAAAACGAAAACGCAAACTTTGAAACAAAAATAAAATATTTCCGTATACTCGCGCTGTCTTCTTGGAACAAATTTTTCAAGTTACATACATATATTCCGAACCTGAAAAAAATATTTGAATCGGATATCGAATGGCCCTTCTTAAGAAAATAAATAAAACTTTTTTCTTCAAAAACCGGCTTAAGATAACTCCAAAAGTTATCTATTAATTTTTCGAAAAGCGCATGTCAAGTTGATTGAAAAAACAGCGAAAACGCAAAATTCGAAACAAAAAAATTATTCCCGTGGACTCGCGTTGTCTTCCATCTTGAAACAAATTTTTCAAGTTACATACACATATTCTGAATCTGAAAAAAATATTCGGATCGAATATCGATTGGCCCTTTCCGCGAAAAAGAATAAAAACGGATTTTTTCTTCAAAAAACCGTCTTTAGATTTCTGTTAGAGTTGTCCCAAATTTTTATACCCGTTACTCGTAGAGTAAAAAGGGTATACTAAGTTCGTGCAAATGTATGTAAACAGAGAGAAAAAAAGCATTTCCGACCCCATAAAGTATATATATTCTTGATCAGCATCAATAGCCGAGTCGATATAGACATGTCCGTCTGTCCGTCTGTCCGTCTGTCCGTCTCTCCGTCCGTCCGTCCGTCCGTCCGTCCGTATGAACACCTAGATCTCAGAGACTATAAGAGCTAGAGCTACCAAATTTTCAGTGTAGGCTTGTATTGTTTGCAGGCAGATCAAGTTTGTTTCAAATTTTTGCCACGCCCCCTCACGCCCCCGCAATATGAAAAAAACCTCATATCTCCCACAATTTTGAAAATAGACGGTTCAAACCTTCTAGACAATTATCTTAATCATCATTACCTATCGATCCGCCATACATCATTTTTCGATCAGATCAACTATAGTAGAGTTGCCGCCCCCGCAATTTGTAAAATACCTCATATCTCCCACAATTTTGAAAATAGATTGTTTGAACCTTCTAGACATATATTTTAATAATTATTACCTATCGATCCGCCATACATCGTTTTCTGATCAGATGAACGATAGAAAAGTTCACGCCCCCGCAATTTAAAAAATACCTCATATCTCCCACAATTTTAAAAATAGATATTTTGAACCCTCTAGACATATATTTTAATAATTATTACCTGGCGATACATCATACCTCAGCCATACATCATTTCCTGATCAGATGAGCTATAGTAGAGTTGCCTCCCCCGCAAACTGGAAAAAAACTCATATCTCCCACAATTTGGACATGCTGATATCCTAAGTAACGGGTATATCGAAGTCGAGCAGGGCCGACTTTAACTTACGCTCTCGTTTTTTTTAAGTTAACGCGAAAATGATAAAAATATGTCTTTGGATCGTTTTAATCCGATGTTCCGTTCAAAAGTTATGATTTTTTGAAAATTTCAAGTCTTTTTCGCATTATCTTGAGAACTATCAACGGTGGGGGAAAACCATGTTAAGGTATTCTCATGTATATATTGTCCGTCTAAATGATAGCGACTAATAATTTTTTGGAGACAAAAAAAAAAATTGGGGTGGCTGAGTTGATATGGAATATCCCATATATACATTACCTATCGAAATTGAAATAAAATTTAATTAAAAGTGCCATGCAAAATACAATCGAAACTTTGTTTGCCTAATTATTATTGGTTTTATATTGCGCCAAATAATCTTAACTTTTTAGGAACCGCTCGCACAAAAGAGAGAAAGTGAATACATAAATACAGTAATATCGTAAATAGTTAAACTCAAGTCTGGAGCTTGTGTCTGCATAAGCATTGCTACTTACGCCCTTTGATTTCGTTTTTTAGTCGTTTGATTTTCGTTTATGCTGGCCGCTGGTCAGCACGTATTTCTTGTCGCTTGGAAGAGCGTCATCCTCTCTTAAAAAACTTTGCTTAGGTTCGGGGGTTGAAATTCAATGCCGCTTGGATCTATTAAATTCTTACATTTCAAATGCAATGGCTTTACAATTAGAAATCGACGGTATTGACCCAGATAATACCAATCGCCCTTCGTTAAAAGAAATTGGTGTCACCACGAAGGCGTTGTATATGTCAGGTTTAGCTAAAGATCAGATTCAATTAGGTGCAGGTTCTCACACCCATAGAAAAAGCATATCGTATAAATTAATACAATCATAGTTAATTTTACTATGCTGTTTTCAAATATAAAACGTATTAAAGTCCAATAGAAAGCGCTTTGTTTAACTGAAAACATACTTAACCACTGAAGTTAATATGAATATAGTAAAATCAAAGTGAAATTCACTTAAAATCAAATATTGCTGTATTCAGATTAAAGTAAAATCATATTTATTTCAAATATACGAAAATATGTATTGCTTAACTTTGTTAAATATTATTTTAAATATGAGTAATATTGCTTTTAAGAGGTTCTCATCTTAAAATATAGTTGTGTATGTTAATTTAAAAATGTTTAATGGTTAAAGGTTTTTACACGTTGCTGGTTTTGGGCTCCCCAACCAGTTAAGGCATTCGTGTCATTGTCTGTAGTTCGTCAGGCAGAAAACCAATGATGAAAAATAGTGGAACCTTCCGAAACAGCTGTATGGTTATCCATACAGCTTCATTTGTGTATTGAGTGTGTACTGTTTTACAGTTATGCATTAACTTATTTGACCCCTAAAAACTTGCTAGATTAAATTGAAACTATATTTATTTTGGAGGGGGGGTACTTTTAAATTAAAGTTGGAAAATGTTTATTTTAATATGAAATGGTGTTTATATTGAATATGTAAAAAATTTGAGTACTTTCAAAGTATATTAAAGTTAAATACTATATTTATTTAAATTTAATATGAATATATTTCATAATTATTATGAAATATTTAAAATTAAATATATTTTTGTTAAATTTAATAATTTGGTATTTTTATATTTAATATGAAAACTATTAAATTTGACTATTTTCATATTTAATTTCGATTAAAGTGTAAGCACTTTGGATTTACGAATTCCATATTTAACGCAAAATCAATGGCAAAAAATATTTAAATCAATGTGAAAATATTAAAATTTCACAGCATTTTTCCCTGAGTGCATCATTCACATTTACCAAAAATGAAATTACCAAGGTTTAGTGGAAAGCACGCTGACTACAAGCAATTTATTAGTCTGTTTGAGAATTTGGTAGACTCTGATCGTTAATTATCTGAAATAGAGAAGTTTAATCACCTGTTGTCATGCCTTTCTTGACAACGGTCAAATCATTCCAGGTTCAGATGAAAACTATTCAAAGGCCTTGGCGAGCCTTAAACGGGTTTATGACAATAAGTGCTTAATATTTTTTGATACGCTTGCACAGCTCTTCGACATTCCTGCTGTAACCAAGCCGTCCTCGTCTGCTTTGCGTTCAATAATTGATACTGTGTCAGCCATTTTCGATTCTTTGTTGTCATTAGGATACGAAGCGGATATTTCCAACGCCATGCTCATACACCCAAAAAAAAGTAATCATAAAAATGACACAATTTAGTCATTAATTTAAAACTATTGAGTATCAAACTATGCTTTAATAGTCATATATCTATCATCTCTAACAAAGCAAGGGGTGTTCTTGGCTTTATCAAAAGATGGTCAAAGGAATTTAATGATCCTTACATCACTAAACATTTATATGTCTCCCTGGTTAGACCAATTCTTGAGTATGGGTCGTGTGTTTGGTCACCTTATTACCAAATATATCAGGACCAACTTAAATCGGTCCAAAAACAGTTTTTAATTTTCGCTCTCCGTTTCCTCAACTGGGATGCTACCAGCCATCTACCGCCTTACGAGCACAGATTACTATTAATCGATCTTACTTCAATTAAGAAACGCAGGTCTTGCCATTGTGTGCTTTTTATTCATAAACTCCTATCAAGTGAGATTGACTCTAGTGCTCTGCTTAGCCAAATAAATCTTGCTATTTCTTTCCGTCTCACCAGGAACTTCTTTCCAATCTATCTGCAGCCATGCCTTACAAATTATGCTCATTATGAACCTTTACGGAACTTATGTCTAAACTATAATATGTACTACCATCTATCTCTGCTCACTCTTCTATGTTAGATGTAAGAAATAATTTATTGTCTTATTTTAATCGTTCCCCGCAATGTTAGACAGCACTTTGTCAAACTATAAATAAATAAATAAAAAAAAACCAAATTATGCTCAATACTCAAAGTATCAAGTTGATAATTCGATAGTATCAAAATATCTTTTCGATGTTACCAAAAATGATAGTAATATATATCAGAATGACATTTCTTTATATTAATTTTAAAGTATCAATTTGAAACTTTTTTGTATCATTTTGAAACTACTTTAACAATTTGTCAATAACAAATAAAAATATCGTACATTTATTTTTCTGAAATTTTGTTGCTATAATTTAGCCGGCACATTCAAACAATCAATCGCTAGACGGCAAATTGGTGAGAGTTATACACAGACTGTTTCAAGTTTGCCGTATCCTCATTAGACTCCTTCTTGCTGCTGCGCGTTTGTCGCTCACTATCAAGTGCCCTATTTATATCATCAATCAGCTGAATTACAACTTGAGAACACAAGTGTCAGCATTTATGCAATTTGCTATGCTAGAGAGAATCGAGTATGACAGTTGGAACTTTCGAACTAGTACTCGATAACATCGAAAATGTGTGAGTTTCGAATTAATACTTTTAAGTAACAATTTAATAGGCATAGGTTCAAGTTAAGTCAGTTTGATACTTTCTTGAATTATATTGACACAAAAATAAAGATACAGGTTGTAGTTTCAATTTAAGACAACGCTTATCAAACTAATATTGATACGAATTTTTTTGGGTGTACATATAGTGATGTCAAAGGTTGATTATGTCACAAAATCGAAGTATGAAGACCAACTCGATTATAATGTACTGCCGAAATGGTCTGATTGTGTTGATATGTTGAACAGACGATATCAGCACCTATCTGCAGAAGACTCTTCTCGAGCTGGGAGCAAGCCAAAGTTTGAAATGCCATCTAAAAAGAATTCAAAGTCATCGTTTTCTTGTTCAAAGACTGCTAGTTTAGATCCAAAGTGTTTGTATTGCAGTACCAATCATCTCATAGCAAATTGTCAAGGGTTTAGTGCATACCAGTTCTTGAGCGGTTTAATTTTGTAAAGAGCAATCAGTTATGGATTAATTGTCTTCAACCAGGACACAGGGTGTCGAACGTACATCTTCAAAGTGCAGAGTATGCTCACGCCTACACCACTGTTCTTCAATGAAAGCATAAACAACCCAAAATACTGCGAAGCACGATCAGCAAGATCCTTCTGCAGTATAATAAACAGTGCTGTAACATATTCGACTGAAGAAGCTACATTGAAGCAGAAGGTGGAACGATTTTGGGAAATAGAGAACATTCCCAATAAAACCGAGCTTGCAAGACATTCAGCCGAACAATTAGCTTGTGAAGAGGACTTCAAAGGTAAAGTGCGCAATTTAGCATCAGGTTGATTTAAAGTCAGACTGCCATTTAGTGGTGACCCTAACACATAGGCTCTTACTTTGAGATTGACAGACGATTTTAATCCCTAGAACGCCGAATTTCAAAAGACGCTACACTTTATAAGATGAATCTGGATTTTATGAAAGATTATTTGGAACTTGGCACATGTCGGAAACCGACAATAAAATTCCACCGGGAGCACATTATTTCACCCCACATCAATGTGTCCTGAGGCCTGATAGCTGTTCCACCAAACTTCGAGCTGTTTTTGATGCATCGTGCAAAACAACCTCTGGAAATTCTCTAAACGAATTATTAATGGTGGGACCGACTAAACAGAGAGATTTATTTTTATATTTAATCCGATTTCGTTTGAGCTTATATGCCTTAACGGCAGATTGTAGTGTACCGGTGTGCATTTGGGTGTCTTTTCACTCTCAAGTGGAAAGAGATTGGCCTACTATCAGTTGGTGTATTAATACTGATTTGAAAGACCTTTGTAAAGTCAGACGGAGTTGCGCACTCTCGCTATGCTCGGTTCTAGCCTCGCCGGATTGTCGGGGTTCTTACTCGTCTGAGCTATACGGTTGCACACTAACACATTTAATAAGTGCGCGTTTAACAAAACTAATTCAAAATAATAATGGATGAAAGGAGCTTCTGTAAATTAATGTATTTGCGCCGACACGCATAATCAACCCTCTGAGATTTAGTTAGTCTAGGGAACATAGGTGTTAGTTGTCCCTTTTCTGTACCCTCCCTTCCATTGACATTGCTATGAATTTCTTGCAGTGTCCCATGGTCAAGGTTCCAATTCCTTCACCACATTTTCTATAAGATTTCAGCCTGAGTACTCGACAGACAAAAGTAAAGTTTAAATGTTCATTTCAAATACTATTATATTCTTATAAACTTCATTTTGCTCCAATATTCATTCTTAAAACTAATAGAGAATAATTACAAATAACGAGAGTTTTAATACACTTGAAAAAAGTTTACTCAACTGATTTAACCGGTAAAATATATATAGGATATAGATATTTTAAATTTTTAAATCATTAATAATAAAAATTTGATTTCATAAAAAAAACTTTTCTTAGTAAAACACTTTTTTCGTCTGATCGGTTCTATGGCAGCTATATGCTATAGTGATCCGATTTTGATCAATTTTTCCATAAATGTGTGGAAGCATATAAAACTTACACATACCAAGATTGGTGACGCTACGAAAAAAAAAAGTTTTTCTCACTAAAACTTATTTTCCGACCGATCGTTCCTATGGCAGCTATATGATATAGTCATCCGATTTTGATAAATTTTTCAAGAAACGTGTAGAAGCATATGAAACTAACATATACCAAGATTAGTGATGGTACGATGAAAAACAAAAAAGTTTTTCTCACTAGAACTAGTTTTTAGATCGACCGTTTCTATGGCAGCTATAAGATAAAGTCATCCGATCCGGCCGGTTTCGACAGTAAAAAGAAGACTCTGTGCAAAATTTCAGCTGGATAGCTTTAAAACTGAGGGACTAGTTTGAGTAGAAACAGACAGACGGACAGACGGACGGACGGACAGACGGACGGACGGACACACGGAATTGAACTCAGCTCGTCGTCCTGATCAAGAACATATATAGTTTATGTGGTCGGAAATGAATATTTCTATGCGTTACAAACTTCTGGGCAAAATTAATATACACTTTTCAAGTGTATAAAAATATAGAAAAGTGACATAAAGTTTATACAAATTAAGTTTTAAATAAATGTCTGTATGGTAAATAATTTATAAATTGGTAGGTCAAGTATATATGTATGTAAATAGATAGTAACAAATAACTGTAGCTTTAGCTTTTATAAAATACTCACAAAACCATTATAATGTGTTCTCATCGTTGCCCAAGATAAAGATGACAGGTGTAGATGCTGTTAGTCAAATTTAGAACTCATAAATATATACACAGACCGATATTTCATTGGCTACCAAACTCCTACATTTCCAGCACTATTAATGTAGATTTAAATTCCATATCTTATTTACAAAATTGTATTATAATGAATTTCCATCAAAGAGGTTGTGGGTTACAAGCGTCAGTAGCAAGAATCAATCATTTTAAACAAGAGAACCGCTTAATGAGCTTAAAACAGATGCGAACTTCATTATCTTGATCTTGAACTTGAAATTTATGGACAAAACAAAACGGCGAAAATTGCAATGATAAGAAGCATGTGCATTAGGCTGGCTTGACGCATATAAAGATCATTTACACTGCTTCAGTTGTAATTAATATAAGCCGGTATGTATGAGTAGGGTTATGATCGCCATGTGGCGACAAATTAGTTACGTAACAGGAACCTTATAGACAACTAGAGTTAAGCCAGATTAAATTTCGTCAATAAACTATTCTCAGCTCTTTGGATGTTTGGATCGTTGTTGGTGTAATGATGCCTTCAAAAGAGCTCGTCTATTCAAAAATAACTATCAGCGACTCCACGTGAACTGGGTTTAGCCGCAATAGTAGGCCGTTCTCACAAGGGGTTTCTGGGTCGTCAAATCACAACCTTAATGGGGCTAACGGCGCCACGGAAGGGTTGGACGGTTCCTTTGTCCTGTAGGACTCAAATTGGATTCTAATAATTAAATCAATTAGAATCAAATATGTAACTAATTCTTCCGTTTACCTTTGGAGCACTGTTTCACAAATCACTTTTATTTCAATGGGTTTTTTTTATTTTAGCATGAAACAACTTCAGAGTAGCAATTGGTTAGAATTTATTTGACTAGGTTAGTTAACCTCTAAGACTTGTAGCTTTAAGTAGTAGGGCACCATAGACATAGACATCCGAATCTGTCGAAATTACTTGCTCGAATAAATTCACGTGTGCCAACAGCGTGGTTATGGACCGATCGAAGAAGAGCTTTGAGTATGCTTCTTCTTACTGTAACTGGACTATGGCCTGATCATAGGCATGCGTGGCTTGACCTCATTGGTCAGTACAAGAACAGATTACGCGTGGGTGGGTCGAAAGTTATTTGAAAATTTCCCATTATTTTGTTCGGACACTACACCACAGATAATGGGGCAAGACTTGTCGAGGAGGCATTATCTGAAGAATCGACTTAAACAAATTATTTCCTGATTTGTATGTCCTTTAAATGGAAGACTCTAGGTTTTTGACTTTTTCGTCCACTAACTCATAATAATACGAAATGCGTTTTTTATGAACTTGAGCTGGAATGAAAACTGGAGCTAATTTAGCATTGAATTTTTAAATAGCATTGCTTTGAGTGAAATTTCTAGCTAATACGGCGTCACCGGTTTTTAGTTGAATCTCTCGACAACGCAAATTATATCGGCGTGCGTTATACTCATGGGTTTTATTCATTTTCCCTTGGACCTTCTGTCTTAGTTTATCCTGGTATCATCACTCAAAAGGTTTATATTTCGCAACAGAGCATAGTCCTTTCCGTTAAGGATCATATTTTGTCCGAAAGCGAGGAAATAGGGAGAATATCCCGTGTGTTCTACGAAGTGCTGTTCTAACGCTCCACTGATGGCATTTAGATTTACATCCCAATGCTCATTTCCGATATATGCCGTATCGCTGCTAGGACTGACCTATTTAAGCGCTCACTGTCGTTAGCCTGAGGGGAATAAATAGCAGTACATCGGTGTGCTATACCGAAACTTGTAAGGAAGGCTTGGAAAGCACTAGACTTAAATTGTGAACCGTTATCTGTTAATATGGTCTCAGGTACACCAAACTCAGAACTGCAGAACTCGCGGAATCGTGCGCTTGATGTAAGACGTCTGGGACTAAACCGGTTGGAACCCACAGTTTCCAAGAGGTATTCTCTTGCGACTCGTCTCCAGAAGCGAAATCAGTTCTCTTATAGACATAATCACCTCTCACTTGCAAATCTGGAAACTTTGACTGATTTGACTTGACGTTATCTAACAAACTCAAGTAATCGGGCGATTTCAAGTGTGGAGACTCCAAGTCGATTATTGGCTTAATCATTTGAAAGTCTTCTATGGCAGGGTCGTTTTGACGAGAAAGTGTATCGGCAACAACATTTTGTGAACCACTCCTATGCAAAATTGTGAATGTGAAAGTCCGTAACTTCATGGACCATCTAGCCAGTCTACCCGCCAGATCTTTTTGCCGCATCAGCCACTGTAGTGCTGCATGATCTGTTATGACGACAAATTCTTGGCCCTCTATATAAGAGCGAAACTTTTTAATTCCTTTGATTACGGCTAAACATTCTAGTTCCGTGACAGAGAGTTGCGCTGTGCTTTTGAAAGTTTTTCGCTCATATACGCAATTGGAGTTCAACTCCGTCTCGCTCTTGAGCCAAAACACAGCCAAGGCCGTAAGTGCTAGCATCGCAAAGTAGTACAAATCGTTTCGAAGAGTCTGGAGTTATCAGGATGGGTGAGGCAGTTAAGCAATCTTTTAAAGCTTGAAAGGATTTTTGTGCGCTCTCATTCCATTCAAGGTCTTTTCGTTTTTTCAGTAGTTCGGTTAGTGGAAAGCTGATGGAAGCGTAGTTACCACCCCGATAAGCCTAAAAATCTACGTAATTGCTTAACAGTAGTCCGTACTGGAAACTCAGATATAGCTTTGATCTTTTCAGGATTTGTTCTTATCTGTCCACTTCCTATAATAAAACCTAAATAAGTGATATCTTGCATGCAAAATTTCGACTTGCTGATGTTTATGGTAAAATTTGCTTTGCGAAGACACAAGGCAATCTCTTGTAATAACATTAAATGGCTCTCGAAATCATCAGACAGTATAAGACGGTCATCTAAGTACACAAAGACTCGTGTACGAAGATGAGCTGGGATAACCCTATCCATTAAACGACAAAGTGTTTGCGCAGCATTACAGAGACCAAATGTCATCATTTTATATTGATATAATGGTCTGTTTGGTACTGTAAATGCCGTGAATTGCCGCGATTCTTCATCTAAGGGAATTTGCCAGTATGCATGCTTCATGTCTAAGCCAGTGATGAATCGGGCTGGAGGTAAGCGACTCAAGATTCCATCAATGTGAGGTAATGGATATGCATCCCTTCTAGTAATTTTATTGACCTCTCGTGAATCCAGACACAGTCGGTACTTATCACCATTCTTAACTAACACGAAATTACTGCTCCATGGGCTAGTCGACTCCTCTAAGTGCAAGCATATTGTCCACTTCAGCGAACATCAGTTTCTCAATCGCAGGTGAAACTGGCCAATGTCGCTGCTTAACTGGGGTTGCTGAGCCCACGTCAATAGAGTGTTTTGCAAGTTCAGTTCTTCCCTAATCCCTCCGTAGCGAATGACGGGAAAATATTGATAACTGCATTAAGACGTTTTTATTCGAACTGTCACCAAAAATGTCTTAAACGTTTGGTGGAACGTTTGGACTTCGGTATAAAATTTATAGAATCTAACTTATCAAATATTTGTTTACGCTTATTATTATAATTCCCAATTCTTTCATGCAGAGGAATGAATGAAAAATGTAAATGGTTCTCCCTCTTTTGGTTTTTAACATCGTTATCAGGCAATACTTCTACCTGCGTAGAAACAGTAGATGTTTTCCTATACAAAAATTTGTTTGACTTTATCGGATGCGTCTATTGGTTGTTGGGTGACACATCCTTCTTTCGGTTTTCCCGAAGGATTGCTCTTAGAACATTGAGGTTTGCAAGTATCTTTAGTTCCACAGCCGTAACAAAAAGATTTTTCTGGGACCCATACAATCATCGAATTTTTACCCGTTTTGTCACAATTCCAACAAGTTGGATTTGTTTGGACAGAACGGTGCTGAATTTGTAGAACCTCTTCTGGTTTAATATTATCAACGGTTAGCGGCTCGCTAACGTCTTGATCGAACAATTCGGTAACGTATGAACGTAAAGTTCTTGGTTTTAAAATTTGTATGTCGTTATAAAATTGTTCATGCTTTCGGATTTCATTTCGTAGTTGAGATCTATTCAAAATCTTTAGATGAAGCAATTCATGGTGCAAACTAGGCTTGGCGTTCCGGATCAGTACGTCGATTAACTGGCTTTCAGGTGTACCATTTTGTGTTCTGTCCACTAGTTCTTCTATAGCATATTTGGAAGTCTTCGAAAGCTCACTTTCACCTTGACGTCGTTTCTAATCCTTTCCCATTTGTCATAATCTGTTTCAATGTCCTCGAATCGTTTTTTAAATTCCTCACCAGAAAGTTTCCCAACTAAAATTTGAGTGTGTACGGTGATATTTCCAGTACCAGTCATTTGCTTTTTCCTGCGAACAGGAGATATAAATGATCGCAAAGAAGTCTATAATCGTTATTTAAATTTTGCTTTGTTAGAGAACAAACTCTATAAATGAATTCATCCATTCTCATACAAGATTTTGAACCATCAAATTTGATTCGCCAGATTTGGATAACGCTGGATACTTTTTCGGGTGCAACATAAGAATTCGATCCACTTTGATTTTGCACTAACTCTAGGAGAGTTCATAACTACTTCGAATTATTTCCAACTGGTTGATCAATAACTAGATCATTTCTCCCAGAAAAATTATTTGTAAAAATGGGTGTTTGACGTTCGGGTTGTGATAGATGAATCGATTTTGTAGAGAGGATTCAATAGTTTACTCAAATGGTGTGAGATGTGCCAATAGTTGTGAATGTTGAATGCTGACCGCAGATTGTACATAATTTGCTATTTCGACTTGAGTGTTTAGCGAAAGATTCGAGCTGTTTGAAGGCTCAGCTACAACTCTATCTAAGCTTGGACGTTGCGTAGATCTTGTAGACATACCACGCCTTGGAGTTGCTCCTCGGTTTTTAATTGTTTTTTGATACCTTCTTGATTGGTTTGGTCTGGCTTCGTTAGTTTCTAGTGATTCATTCACACTGTTGGGCTTAAGGTAAAATGTAGTGTACCGGTGTGCATTTGGGTGTCCTTTCATCAAGTGGAAAGAGATTGGCCTACTATCAGTTGGTGTATTAATACTGATTTGAAAGACCTTTTGTAAAGTCAGACGGGTTGCGCACTCTCGCTATGCTCGGTTCTAGCTCGCCGGTTGTCGGGGTTCTTACTCGTCTGAGCTATACGGTTGCACACTAACACATTTAATAAGTGCACGTTTAATAAAACTAATTCAAAATAATAATGGAAGAAAGGAGCTTCTGTAAATTAATGTATTTGCGTCGACACATAATCAACCCTCTGAGATTTAGTTAGTCTAGGGAACATAGGTGTTAGTTGTCCCTTTTCTGTACCCTCCCTTCCATTGACATTGCTATGAATTTCTTGCAGTGTCCCATGGTCAGGTTCAAATTCCTTCACCACATTTTCCTATAAGATTTCAGCATGAGTATACTCGACAGACAAAAGTAAAGTTTAAATGTTCATTTCAAATACTATTATATTCTTATAAACTTCATTTTGCTCGAATATTCATTCTTAAAACTAATAGAGAATAATTACAAATAAAAATATAGAAAAAGTGACATAAAGCTATACAAATTAAGTTTTCAAATAAATGTCTGTATGGTAGCCATGATAAGTAATTTATAAATTGGTAGGTCAAGTATATATGTATATAAATAGATAGTAACAAATAACTGTAGCTTTAGCTTTATAAAATACTCAAAAACCATTATAATGTGTTCTCATCGTTTTATCGTTGGGCCCAAGATAAAGATGACAGGTGTAGATGCTGTTAGTCAAATTTAGAACTCATAAATATATACACAGACCGATATTTCATTGGCTACCAAACTCATACATTTCAGCACTATTAATGTAGATTTAAATTCCATATCTTATTTACAAATTGTATTATAATGAATTCCCATCAAAGAGGTTGTGGGTTACAAAGCGTCAGTAGCAAGAATTAAACATTTTAAACAAGAGAACCGCTTAATGAGCTTCTAAACAGCTGCGAACTTCATTATCTTGATCTTGAACTTGAAATTTATGGACAAAACAAAACGGCGAAAATTGCAATGATAAGAAGCATGTGCATTAGGCTGGCTTGACGCATATAAAGATCATTTACACTGCTTCAGTTGTAATTAATATAAGCCGGTATGTATGAGTAGTATTATGATCGCCATGTGGCGACAAATTAGTTACGTAACAAATAACAAACTAATTCTTCCGTTTACCTTTGGAGCACTGTTTCACAAATCACTTTTATTTCAATGGGTTTTTATACCCGTTACTCGTAGAGTAAAAAGGGTATACTAAGTTCGTGCAAATGTATGTAACAGGTAGAAGGAAACATTTCCGACCCCATAAAGTATATATATTCTTGATCAGCATCAATAGCCGAGTCGATTTAGACATGTCCGTCTGTCTGTCTGTCCGTCTGTCCGTCTGTCCGTCCGTCTGTATGAACACCTAGATCTCAGAGACTACAAGAGCTAGAGCTACAATTTTTTCAGTGTAGACTCATTGCCTATCGGTCCGCCATACATCATTTTTCGATCAGATGAACCATAGTAGAGTTACCGCCCCCGCAATTTGAAAAATACCTCATATCTCCCACAATTTTGAAAATACATTAGTAAATCCTTCTAGACATTTATTTTAATCATCATTACCTATCGATCCGTCATACATCATTTCCTAATCAGATGAACGATAAAAGAGTTGCCACCCACGCAATTTGGAAAATACCTCATATCTCCCACAATTTTGATCATAGATTGTTCGAACCTTCAAGACATATATTTCAATCATCATTACCTATCGATCCGCCATATATCATTTCCTGATCAGATGAACGATAGAAAAGTTCCCGCCCCCGCAATTTTAAAAAAGCCTTATATCTCCCACAACTTCGAAAACAGATTAATCAAACTTTTTAGACATGTATTTTAATTATCATTACTTATCGATCCGCCATACATAGTTTCCCGATCAGATGAGTTATAGTAGAGTTGCCACCACCGCAATTTGGGAAAAAAACACAATTTGGGCATGTTGTGGTCTAATAAAATATTCTGAAATAAACCTTACCCTGAGTAACAGGTATATCGAAGTCGAGCAGGGCCGACTTCAACTTACGCTCTCGTTTTATTTTAGCACAAACAACTTCAGAGTAGCAATTGGTTAGAATTTATTTTACTAGGTTAGTTAACCTCTTAGACTTGTAGCTTTAAGTAGTAGGGCACCATAGACATAGACATCCGAATCTGTCGAAATTACTTGCTCGAATAAATTCACGTGTGCCAACAGCGTGGTTATGGACCGATCGAAGAAGAGCTTTTGAGTATGCTTCTTCTTACTGTAACTGGACTATGGCCTGATCATAGGCATGCGTGGCTTGACCTCATTGGTCAGTACAAGAACAGATTACGCGTGGGTGGGTCGAAAAGTTATTTGAAAATTTCCCATTATTTTTGTTCGGACACTACAAGATATGGCAAAAATGTATAAGCGAGTGATGGTGGCTGAAAGTGAACTCAATTTTCAGCTCATCATTAGGCGGGAGAAGCCATCGGACGACCTCAAAATTTGTAGTTTAAATACGGTCACCTATGGTACTTCTGCAGCACCTTTTTTTACCATTCGCTGTTTGCATGAACTCGGTACTCGACACTAGGATACTCATGCAATCGGATCGAAGGTCATTTGTAGTGATTTTTACGTGGACGATATGCTCACTGAGGCTGATGATCTAGACACACTGAAGGCCATCATTGATCAGGTGTCTCAAATTCTTGAATCAGCCGGTTTCCAGTTAGCAAAATTGTTTTCAAACCATCCACAATTGATGGAATCATCCAATGCAGAGAAAACTCTGTGTTTCAATGATGCCGATTCGACCAAAACATTGGGTATGCGGTGGACTCCAAAAACTGACATGTTTCATTATCATTTGGATAACAGTTTCGCCCAATTAAGACCCACAAAACGCAATATTCTCTGTCACTGCACGCTTGTTCGATCCGCTTGGTTTAATATGCCCAATCAGCATAAACGCAACTATATTACTTCAAGAACTTTGGCGGTTGCAACTTCAGTGGGATGAAAATATTCCCATGTCATTACTTTCACGGTGGCAAGAGCAGACTCACAATTGGTTGGACGTCCACAATATACAGATTCCACGAAATATTTATGACTGTGGGTGGTCAGATATACAAGTTCATGGTTTTTTGGATGCGTCCAGTCATGCCTTTGGTTGTTGCTTGTATATTCGAGCCACGCATAACGGTGAAGTTTTCTGCCGTTTATTATTGGTAAAAGCAAGAGTGGTTCCACTGAAAACCAAGTCCATTCCACGACTTGAGTTGTGTGCCGCACATCTTTTGACCATGTTATGGGCACACGTCAAGCAAGTTCTTGACATATATCGAATCGAGAGTGTGCATTTTTGGACGGACTCAGAAATCACACTACATTGGATCAATACGCTGCCTTCTACTCTTGCCGTCTTCGTTGCAAATAGAGTGGCAGCAATCCAGGAACTGTCCGAAAATATTATTTGGCGACACGTGCCAACACTATCAAACCCAGCATATATTGCACCTCATGGATGCAATGTGCAGGAACTCATTGAGTCGATATGGCTCGAAGGTCCAAAATTTTTGTATGATGATGAGTCCAGCTGGCCGAAAAATCCTCACTTTTCCATTACTCAAGACCTTGTAAACTCCGATACCAAAAAGAGGGCCCAAGTGCATGTTGTGTCAAAACCTGATTTTCTCACCAGTGAAATTTCTCGCTTTTCATCATATGCCAAGCTAATCAGAGTTTTTGCATATGTCTATAGATTTTTAAATCTGTCGAAGTCTGGAGCAGAGTCACTCCAGCTGAGTGCAAAAGAGTTGCAGTTATCATCTTTGAAAATAATTGAAGTAGTTCAAAGAAGTGAATTTCAAGAAGGTTTCTTCAAACTGAAAAATAAATAAGCCCTTCAGCCAAGTTTGCAGACGGTAACGCTTTTACATGCTCCTCTATCATATGAATCCAAATTTCTGATTTTACTGGCAAATAAAAACCAATTTGTCACCCAATATATTAGGAACCTCCACTATAAACATTGTCATGCAAATGGGAAAACTATGCTTGGTCTTCTTAGGCAACAAATTTGGATTGTAAATGCCCGCAGAGAATACACTCAAATGAAAATGTATCCATTGCTTTCGGTATAAGCCAAAGCTAATGAGTCAGGTTATGGGAAATTTGCCTGAGAATAGGTTCACAAATGGGTTCTCGTTTGCGGTGTCGATTTTTCGGTCCAATAAATGTCTCTGTACGGATTAGAGGACGAGCTCCAATGAAAATGTATATAGCAGTTTTCGTGTGCTTTGATTCAAAGGCTGTTCACCTTGAGCTCGTATCTGATCTTTCCACTAATTGCTTTCTTTTGGTCCTTAGACGCTTCATCGCAAGATGTGGCGTTCCGAAGAGGATATATTCGGACAAAGCGACGAATTTTATAGGAGCCCGGAATCAGCTGAAGGAGCTTCAGATGGATTTTGAGGAACAGCAGTCCCATCTGCAGTTGTTCGCTGCGGAGCACGGGATGGAATGGAGCTTCATTCCACCTCGCGCACCACATTTCAGAGGTCTCTGGGAAGCGGCGGTCAAGTCGGCCAAACAGCTTCTCGTGCGCCAAATGGCCAACGCTTCACTCATCGAGAGCGAAGTCAGAGCCCATCTGGCGGACGTCGTTTTTTAACGTCATTTTAAACTCTCGGCCTCTCATTCATACCAGCGGCGACCCCAACGACGGAGAGGTGCTCACTCCGGGCCACCTATTGATCGGGCAAACCCTTCGATCGCTGCCGCAAGGATTAGAGCAGGACGATCCAGTCAAAAATTGGAGCTATACGCAGAGGTGGCAGCTGCTGTCCATGCTCAGACAACGGTTCTGGAAAGCTTGGTCCAGGGACTACATCCACAGTCTCCAGCTCAAAACCAAGTGGCAGACACCTCAACCGAATTTGGAAATCGTTCACGACAACACTCCACCACAGCGTTAGATAACAGGCAGGGTTATCAGCGTGATGGCAGGGGTAGATGGCAAGGTTCGCGTGGCCGATATCAAAACGGCAACGGGCGTTTATAAACGTCCAATCTATAGACTGGCTGTTCTCCCAATTTTTTGAAGCCTTTAATTCGGGTCCTTCAACGTCGCCGGAATGTTAATTCTCATTAGAATTAATTTTATAAATATTAGAATATATATATATAGTCACTTATCCGCCCCTCCACAATCCAATACAAGATCCCATACATTTATGTGGGGGTTTTAGTTTATTTAAGAAAATAAATGTTGGGTTTTTGATTGATAAAAGTTCATTTGGGGTTTTGTTAATTAATTGGAATACAACTTAAAATTTCCACGCCTCGTTTATACGGTTTGCTGAATATCGATAGTGCAGTGGGATTTGGGAATAACCAGCAATATTCCAACCCACATTCGGCCATTCTGACTAAACATTTGGCCCGAATGTTCCTCCATCGTCGTCGTCGTCAGTGCAGATGGACCACGGTTTCATATATTCTGCACATGTTGAGGTGTTTATGGGTCCTTCGCAATTGCCCACCTTTTGAACATCATAGGCATTGTTGTACTTTCCCTTCAGTTCCGCTCAGGCCTGAATCAGACCTGAATTCAGGACTGAAATGGAAGGGCTGGTCATGAATTCATGGCAGCCTTTATATGAGTTTCAGGCATGAATTTAACATAGGCATGGCCTAGGACTTCATGACGTTCGCTTCTTTTAGCCATGAGATGCATGGGTGAACTCATGGGTGAGTTTCATGAATGATTTCACTGATGACTTAAGGTCGATTTCATGAGTGATTTCTGGGGTGATTTTAGATCGAATTCATGAGTAATTTCATGGCTGCACAAAAAAAATGTGTACTGGTGGAGGAGGGGGGGAGGGTTAAAGTTCTAACTCCACACCCCCGTGTCTGCCCCGCCTCCGCCACACTTAGTTTTTTTTATCTAAGTAATATTAATTCTCATGGTGGAACCAACGCCGCTCTGAAATAAACTAAGAAATATAAATATTATTTAACACAGATTACCTTGTCTGGAGATCGAACTCGGGACTTAGCACAAATCGAATGACGTTGTTGTTTTTTTCGGCCTACGTTGCGTGAGAGAGAGTCAGCGTGCAGCTGCATTCTCTCTCCGCTCTTTTTTGTAATGTTTAGTCACAAAAATTACAATAATTATTTTATATAAATATATCATTATTTGAATAAATAATTATTCATATAATTAATTATTTATATATATACTGAATTTTATAATAAATTCTGATTTTTCGCCACAAAATTTGAGTTGCGAATATGAGCAGAATATCGGTCATAAATTTGCAGCGCCAACTCAGCTCTGAATTCACCCATGAGTTCAGCCATGAAAGGGAGCAATTGCTCCCGCTGGAACTGAAGGGTTACTTTTACAACTTGGTAGGGACCCAAAAACTTAGGCTTCAGTTTAAGGCCACTGCCAAATTGCGTCCTCTTAATTGCTACCATGTCGCCAATATCGTATCACCTAGCTTGCTTGCGTCGAAAGTTGTAGGACTTCTTGTTTTCATCTTGTAGCTTCTGAATATTTAATTTCGCCTTTGCTCGGTCATCTTTAAATGTTGCCACCGCTTCCTTGTCAATTAAATCTCGCAACTGGTGATCTTCTTTTGTTCGCATTTGGATGCCAAGCAACAATTCAAATGGAGATGTGTCAATGCTTCTGGAGTACGTCGAATTTATCGCCTGTTGAACCTTGTTGACATGCCTGTACCATTTTGTTGGATCATCTACGCTCACCTTGGAGAGCACTGAAATTATGACAGAATTCAGCCTCTCGACTTGTCCGTTTACTCTTGGAAGTCCGGTGGTCGTCTTTACTAGCTTGATTCCTTCGTCGTCGCAGTATTTTACAAAGAACTTGGGATCTGAAAGCAGAGCTCCTGTCCGATATTATTAATGCAGGGTTGCCAAAAACCATACTTTGATTGCTGAGCTTAGCAATCACCTCGTTGGCAGTAGTTGATTTCGTCGGATAAAGCCAACAGAACTTTGTAAAAGAATCTATGACAGACAGTATGTATATGTTTGTAGTCTTTGTACGTCGAGTCAAGCGGACCTAGGAAGTCTATGTGATAAGTATGAAGAGGTACGTCTTCCTTCTGCAGCGGGTGTAGTAGGCCTTCTTGCTTGCCGCTTTTACGGTTATTGAGAATACAAGGAATACAGCAATCGATGTACTTCTGAATTTTATCTTCAAGATGGGGTATAAAATATTCCTTGCAAATCAATTCTTTCAACTTTTTCTCTGCGAAATGACCTCTGTCATGGGCACGACCTATAATCTGCTTTTGCATATCGTTGGGAACCACTATTAACTCAGCGTCGTTAACCAGCTTGTACAAAACTTCTGATTTCAGAAAATAGTCATCAAACGTCTTCTTCTCGCTTTTGATAACTTCTTTAATAGCCCGAATCTTCTCGTCGTGAGCCTGCGCATCCTTGAGGCAAATACTTAAGTTGTCATTTGTTATCAGCATGATCGGGTAACGACTGAGTGCGTCGACGTGTTTCATACGGACACCCGAGCGATGCTCCACAGCAAAATCATATTCTTGGAGAAATAAAACCTAACGGGCCACCCTAGTGCAAAGACTCTGCTTATCCAAAGTTTTTGTAAAAGCGTTACAGTCAGTCACTAATTTAAAATGAATGCCCAGAAGGTAAACTCGAAATTTCTCAAATGCCTCGATAACTGCCAAAATTTCCAGTACGTAGCTACACTCAAAAAACAACTCGTCCTAAAAAAGGCCCATTTTCGCCCTAATATTTAGAAAATCGCCCTAAAAGGCCAAAGGCGACTTACCTTATTTTTAGAAAAGCATTTCTACAAATTTTAGAAATTTTTTTTCTTAAATTTAAGGTAAAACGCCCTACAAAATAGAAAATTATTTCTAAATTATAAGGCAATTTTTCTAAAATTTAGACAATCAGCCATGCTCCCATTTTCACTTTCGCAAAATTTTTGCGATTTCAAACCGGTTTTAGAGCAAATTTGGTCTCTAAATCGCAAAATGTTTGCGAAAGTGAATATGGGAGCCGGCTGAATGTTTCTAAATTTAGGGTGAAATGTCCTAAAAAATAGAAAGTATTTTCTAAAATATATGGCCTTTCTCTAGACATTCAGACAATTCTTTCTAAATTTCAGGGTGAAATGACCTAAAACGAGAAGGCAAAGCTAACTTCGACTGTGCCGAAGTTTTAATACACTTGAAAAACTTTACTCCAGCTGATTTAACAGTTAAAATATATATAGGATATAGATATCAGATATTTAAAATTTCTAAAAAATTGATAATAAAAATTTGGTACCATAAAAAAAAAATTTTCTTAGTAAACACATATTTCGACCGATCGGTCCTATGGCAGCTATAGGCTATAGTCATCCGATTTTGATAAAATCTTCCAGAATTGTGTTGACACATATAAAATTAATATATACCAAGATTGGTGACGCTACGATGGAAAATAAAAAAGTTTTTCCCACTAGAACTACTTTTTGACTAACCGTTTATATGGCAGCTATATGCTATATTCATCCGATTTTGATAAAATTTTTCCACATATATGTAAAATCATCTAAAACTAATATATACCAATATTGGTGACGCTACAATGGAAAATAAAAAAGTTTTGCTCACTAAGACTTATTTTTCGACCGATCGTTCCTATGGCAGCTATAAGATATAGTCACCCGATCCGGCCGGTTCAGACATATTAGTTGCGTGCAGTAAAAAGAAGACTCTGTGCAAAATTTCAGCTCGATAGCTTTAAAACTGAGAGACTAGTTCGCGTAGAAACAGACAGACAGACGGACAGACAGACGGACGGACGGACAAGCGGAAATGAACTCAGCAGGTCGTCCTGATCAAGAATATATATAGTTTATGGGGTCGGAAATGAATATTTCTATGCGTTACAAACTTCTGGGCAAAATTAATATACACTTTTCAAGTGTATAAAAATAGAAAAGGGTTTTTAAAAAGAATGGCTACTTTCTAATAATATATTTATTTCCTTTGTATTAGTTTATAAAATTATATTATTCATCTTAAGACTATTCATATTAAATTATTAAAAAATAACATTTGGGCTTAAGATGTGTTTTTATACACTTGAAAAGTGTATATTAATTTTGCCCAGAAGTTTGTAACGCATAGAAATATTCATTTCCGACCCCATAAACTATATATATTCTTGATCAGGACGACGAGCTGAGTTCATTTCCGCTTGTCCGTCCGTCCGTCTGTCTGTCCGTCTGTCTGTCTGTTTCTACGCGAACTAGTCCCTCAGTTTTAAAGCTATCGAGCTGAAATTTTGCACAGAGTCTTCTTTTTACTGCACGAAACTAATATGTCGGAACCGGCCGGATCGGATGACTATATCATATAGCTGCCATAGGAACGATCGGTCTAAGAACAAGTTCTAGTTAGAAAAACTTTTTTGTTTTCCATCGTAGCGTCACTAATCTTGGTATATGTTAGTTTTATATGCTTCCACATAATTCTGGAAAAATGTATCAAAATCGGATCACTATAGCATATAGCTGCCATAGGAACGATCGGTCGAAAAATAAGTCGTTGTGAGAAAAACTTTTTTGATTTTCATCGTAGCGTCTCCAATCGTAGTATATATTTCTGAAAAAATGTATCAAAATCGGATGACTATAGCATATAGCTGCCATATAAACGGTCGGTCAAAAAACCACTTCTAGTGAGAAAAACTTTTTTGTTTATTATCGTAGCGTCCCCAATCTTGGTATATATTAGTTTTATATGCTTTCACATAATTTTGAAAAAAATTATCAAAATCGGATGACTATAGCATATAGCTGCCATAGGACCGATCGGTCGGAAAATGTTAATTATGGTATCAAATTTTTATTATCAATGATTTCATAATTTTAAATATCTGATATCTATATCCTATATATATTTTACCGGTTAAATCAGTTGGAGAAAAGTTTTTCAAGTGTATTAAAACTTCGGCACAGTCGAAGTTAGCTTTGCCTTCTCGTTTTTCGAAATATTGTCCAATGGGAGTCGCTTTGGATGCATCTTACTAAGAACCATGTGTTTTGCTATATTCTGGAGACATCAATTTGTTTTGAGAGCGTCTTCCACTTCTCCGTCCTCCAGTTTTTTTCTGAAAAACAAAAACATTTTGGATAATATTTTTATAGAGAGAGGCTTTTATAGATTTTTAAGGAATCGTATCCATAATTATCCTTAACAGAGCAGCAATCGAATTGTGCACTTCTAGGATAGATGAAAATAACAACTAAATATTACAATGTTTTTAAGAGGATGACCACTTTGACACAATTTTTCGTAATCAGCATTTCGAAAAATATATTATTTTGTGTAAATTTTGAAAAAAGATTGTACGTATGTGCCTTAATGCTCGCTTACAAATTAAGGGTATAAAAACTTTATTTTGCGTCGGCAAAACTGATTTGCTTTCCTGCGCTTTGCGGCCACGTTAATTTTTTTCGACCTAATTTCCGAAAAGCTCACACCTCCAATCTTTTTTGTATTTTTAAATCGTGGCGATTTTTTATACCCGTTACTCGTAGAGTAAAAAGGGTATACTAAGTTCGTGCAAATGTATGTAACAGGCAGAAGGAAGCATTTCCGACCCCATAAAGTATATATATTCTTGATCAGCATCAATAGCCGAGTCGATATAGATCTGTCCGTCTGTCCGTCTGTCCGTCTGTCCGTCCGTCCGTCCGTCCGTCCGTCCGTCCGTCTGTCTGTATGAACACCTAGATCTCAGAGATTATAAGAGCTAGAGCTACCATTTTTTCAGTGTAGACTTGTTTTGTCTGCACGCAGATCAAGTTTGTTTCAAATTTTTTCCACGCCCCCTCCCGCCCCCGCAATATGAAAAAAACATCATATCTCCCACAATTTTAAAAATAGATTGTTCGAACCTTCTAGACATATACTTTAATTATCATTACCTATCGATCCGCCATACATCATTTTTCGATCAGATGAACCATAGTAGAGTTACCGCCCCCGCAATTTGAAAAATACCTCATATCTCCCACAATTTTTCAAAATACATTGTTAAGTCCTTCTAGACATATACTTTAATCATCATTACCTATCGATCCGCCGTACACAATTTCTTCATCAGATGAACGATATAAAAGTTCCCGCCCCGCAATTTTAAAAAATCCTCATATCTCCCACAATTTTGAAAATAGATTGTTCGAACCTTCTAGACATATATTTTAATCATCATGACCTATCGATCCGCCATAGATCATTTCCTGATCATATGAACGATAGAAAAGTTCCCGCCCCCGCAATTTTAAAAAAACCTCATATCTCCCACAATTTCGAAAAAGATTGTTCGAACCTACTAGACATATATTTTAATCATCATTACTTATCGATCCGCCATACATAATTTCTTGATTAGATGAATGATAGAAAAGATCCCGCCCCCGCAATCTGAAAAAATCCTCATATCTCCCACTATTTTGAAAATAGATTGTTCGGACCTTCTAGACATATATTTCAATCATCATTACCTATCAATCCGCCATACATCATTTCCTGATCAGATGAACGATAGAAAAGTTCCCGCCACCCCCGCAATTTGGGAAAAAAACACAATTTGGGCATGTTGTGATCTAATAAAATATTCTGAAATAAACCTACCCTGAGTAACGGGTATATCAAAGTCGAGAGGGGCCGACTTTAACTTACGCTCTCGTTAAAGTTAAAGTTAATATATTTCGAGATTTATGGGTCATTCTTTTTTAATTCGAACAGACTTTAAACTTTTTATACACTTGAAAAGTGTATATTAATTTTGCCCAGAAGTTTGTAACGCATAGAAATATTCATTTCCGACCCCATAAACTATGTATATTCTTGATCAGGACGACAAGCTGAGTTCATTTCCGCTTGTCCGTCCATCCGTCTGTCTGTCCGTCTGTCCGTCTGTCTGTTTCTACGCGAACTAGTCTCTCAGTTTTAAAGCTATCGAGCTGAAATTTTGCATAAAGTCTTCTTTTTACTGCACGCAACTAATATGTCGGAACCGGCCGGATCGGATTACTATAACATATACATGCGATAGGAACGATCGGTCTAATAACTAGTTCTAGTTAGAAAAACTTTTTTATTTTCCATCGTAGCGTCACTTATCTTGGTATATGTTAGTTTTATATGCTTCCACATAATTCTGGAAAAATGTATCAAAATCGGATCACTATAGCATATAGCTGCAATAGGAACGATCGGTCGAAAAATAAGTCTTTGTGAGAAAAACTTTTTTGATTTCCATCGTAGCGTCTGTAAACGTAGTATATATTTGTTTTATATGTTTTCACACAATTCTGATAAAATTTATCAAAATCGGATGACTATAGCATATAGCTGCCATATTAACGGACGGTCAAAAAACTACTTCTAGTGAGAAAAACTTGTTTGTTTTTTATCGTAGCGTCCCCAATCTTGGTATATATTAGTTTTATATGATGATGATGACTATAGCATATAGCTGCCATAGGACCGATCGGTCGGAAAATGTGTTTTACTAAGAAAAGTTTTTTTATGGTATCAAATTTTTATTAGCAATGATTTAAATATCTGATATCTATATCCTATATATATTTTTGCAGTTAAATCAGTTTTTCAAGTGTATTAAAACTTCGGCACAGTCGAAGTTAGCTTGCCTTCTCGTTATTTTTGATTTTAATAAAAAACAAAACCAAAATTAAAAACAAAATTTTTTAAGTCTGTTCGATTTGATATGTAATGACCCATAAGCAAAAAATCACAATTCTAACGCTTTTGACGGAAAATGCATTTCCGCGACATTTGACCCAGCCGTCTCTCTACGCTGGGTCAGTTTTCAGACAAACTAAAATTTTCGCACAGGATGCTCTTAGCGATGCCAACTTGAGCGACGCTACGCTTTGGAAAGTCAGCAGCAAAATAAATGTCTATTGACAAAATTTAAAACCATAGTGCTAAATTCGCATTGCGCTCGACTTCTGCTATATTCCAGCATTCTCCAATTTATTTAATAAACACTTTTAAAGCAGTGTGACCGTTGGCGATAAGGGGGTATTTTGTTGCTGATCGGTGTTATTTTTATGTTGAACGGTCACACTGGAATGTGATATCACCACAATCGTCATAAGCTGTTCAATTCAGCTATGTGGAATTTAGCTGGTCTGATTTGAAATGCAAACGTTCACTAGAGATTTCCATGTCACCACCTATAATGTATGTTTGATATTGTTGTATGTAAATATGTACGTACATAATCTTGCCCATTCTGTAAGCGCGCTTTAGGCACTTTAGGGTATCCACACTTAAGTTTGCTTCTGAAAATATGTGTAATTAAGTAAACAGATATACATTTGTATGTGTGTATTAAATAATCTACAATACATATAAATAATGAAATATGGCTGTATTAACATATGTACATTTATGTATATATGTATTTGATCCGCGCACAATGTAATTTTTGAATACTTACCGCTGAAATTTTCCAAAAAGGCTTCACCACACAACTTTGACAAAAATTTGATACAGAAACGCCAGAAAACGACGCTCACACTTAACTAAAACTAGCGCCTGTCAAAACAAACAGTAGATGTGTGTGTACCAGAGAACTGCAAAGCGTAGTCATTAATGCGTATTACGTGCGTAGTACGTATTTTTTAAAGTCCCTCTAGTTCTGTCGGGGTCAATTGCGGAAAATCATCGACGCAGCGTCGTTGAATAGGCGACTGTTCTTTCGTCGACGGCAATGTAATGCAGAATGCGTCAATAGAGAGCGGCAGCACTTTGAGCATGAACGGCTTGCGCTCTCAGCTTTGTAAGTGAGAGAGCGAGAGTGTGCAAACGAAAAGAATAGGAAAGCAACGAAATAGTAGCTAGGAAGCCGCTATTGAAATACCCTTGTAAAATTTTTTCAATAATTATAACTAAATTGATTTATATACATTTTTCTGCGTTATAATTACATTTATGATTATATAACGCTTATTCGTGAAGTATAAGATGTACTTATATATTAATATATGTTTGACTTTGCTTAAGTTTTCTGAATATTTTAAAAAGGGTATACAAGCGTCGCAGTGGAAACTGTATAATGAAGTGTGGAAGGCACGCGTCAATTTGTTGATCTCGCTAATTCCGTTATGTTGTCCCTTTGTATGTTTACATACTCCTTTTGTTTTTCTATTGCCGCAAAAATCACTTCAATTTGTGCGTGAGAAAGGCAAGTTGAATGTTTGTGAAAAATAATTGCTTTTTAACAATTTTTAAATTATTAAAGTGTTAAAAAATACGCAAAAATAAAGTGTAAAATACAAGTTGGAAAGAAGGTAAGGCAATAATTCAATTATTTATAATTTAATTGAATATAATGATAAGCAAACGGCATGCGGCGGCTGCAGGCAGCGGAGAGGGAGAAATTGTTAGGAGACAGGAATTTTTTGGAAAATCCCATTAATGATGGGGAAATAGATGCGGATGTTAGGGGGATATAATAATGGACAGCGCGGATGACTTTGACTTTAACTTTGATGACGTAGCGGAAACTCCAGATGACCACCCAGCCAGTTTAACTTTAAATGAAAAACTGCGAGAGTGGTATCTAAAGTTTAAACCTAGACGGGACTGCGCGCTGGCACTTGTTAAAATTTTAAGAGAGCAAAATTTAAGTGTAGGTCACTTTTACAAGTCCTACACCACTTCAAAGCCTAATATACAAAATATTTCTGGTGGTTCATATTTACATATCGGCTTAAATAATCAGCTCCAAAAGTTATCTCGGGGATATCCAAGTGCCAGAAAGTTTAAATATCGACATTAATGTGGATGGGCTGCCACTTTTCAAAAGCTCGAGAGCTCAATTGTGGCCAATTTTAGTTAGGTTAAACAATGTGAACAATGCTCCAATTTTTCCGATCGGGGTGTTCTTGGGTAAAAGTAAGCCAGCTGACTGCGATGAATTTCTCGGAAAATTTGCTTCTGAAATATCAGAAGCAATGCAAAGCGGCTTACTTTTAAACGATAAAAGTATAGCAGTAGATGTTCGAGCGTTTGTGTGTGATGCACCTGCCAGGGCTTTTATTAGCGGAACACCGGGACACACGTCCCGCCATGGATGTTCCAAGTGCTGTCAAGTGGCCAGAAAAATTGACAACACTTTGACATACAGCACACGTCGGGGAATCCTGCTAAGTGATGAAGACTTCACTAGTAGGGAAATATCCGAACCACCATAGTCAGAGATATTTAAAAGAAATGTCTATATTAGAAAAAATAAATATTGGCATGGTTAGTCAGATTCCCTTAGACTGCATGCATATGATAGAATTAGGAGTGATTAGGAAATTTTTAATTAAACTCCAAAACAATAAAGTTTCGACAAAGTCCACTGAAGCCAATAAAGCTAATATATCTAAAAAGCTTTGGCGATGCGGAAATATATACCTAGGGAATTTGTCCGTAAACCCAGAGCTTTGAATGAGCTGGTCCATTGGAAGGCAACAGAATTTCGACAGTTTTTGTTGTATACAGGTATCATTGCATTAAAAGACGATGTTGATGATGACTTATACTATGAATTCCTTCTGTTGCATTGTGCATATAGACTGCTTTGTTGCCCACAACAACGCATACCAAATTTGGAGACATCTCAACATATGTTTAATCTTTTCGTTGAGAATTTTCCTACGTTGTTTGGAAACAATAGTGTGTCCTACAACGTGCACAGCCTTTTACACATTAAAGAAACAGTCCAACAAGTCGGCGACCCGATTTCTGGATCTTCCTATGCATTTGAAAACGTTAAAAAATTCGGTCCGAAAGCCTACAAAAATTCTCCAGCAAATACATAGGAAGATTATGGAAGAGTCTGTATTAGTTTCAAATTTTGGAAAGCAACCAAAAATTGAGAATAATAAATGTTTCATTGACAACTTAATTTTAACCACCAACAGTCCTAACAACTATTGCTATATGAAACAGAATATTCCGATCCGTATAGTTTCTTTTACTGATGAAATGGGTGGAGCCATTGTAGGTAGAAGGTTTCCGAATATTAGAAATTTTTATGAACAGCCGCTTTTGTCCTCAACCGTAGGAATATTTCTTGTGCAAGGTGAACCATCACCAGTGGAAGAAATATTTCTTATTTCCGATTTTGAGTCCAAGGCTATTGGGATACCTAATGGGGAAGACTTACTTTTGATGCCATTGCTTCATTGTTATAATCTTTAATATAATATTATTGCCATGCCTTCTAGACATTGTATTGCTTGGAGGTGTTTAGTTCGTAGGCGTTCACAGCATATATTGTTGTGTTCGAATCGAACATACTCTGAGCGACGGCGCTCAAAGTATCTTTTGAAGATTCACCTGCCCTGGTTCGTAGCCAAAAAAAAAAAAAGTTTATTACAATGTTAATAATTTATAAAATTTTTAACTAAAATTATGTCCTACTGCTGCAATTGATAATAACCTAATGCGTTATCACTTGTAACATTGGACACAATTTTTAATAAGAATATCTATAAATAGATCAAAAAAAAAATTCGTAATGGCAACTTCACCCAAAAAATCAAGCGCGTCTGTTTTGAACCCGATCGTAAGTATTATGACATTTTAATAAAATCATTGGTTTTCAAACAAATAATTTTCATATTTTTATAGAGCAAACTCCATCGTGCAGCGGCTGCTCTAAAGTTAACGAATCGATGGATCAACTTAGAGGTAAGACTAAGAAGTTTAAATACACACATTACTTGAAAAGATCTTTACAAGTATTTATAAATTTCAGAATCCTTGACCTCACAAAACAAAGCACTGCAAGGTAAGAAGAAAAACAAGTACACTAAACTATCATGTATTATTTTTTTTTATCACTTCTTTTTATTTTTGTTTTTAGAAAGCCTAGATACGATGCAGGGTAAGTGGGGATTTATTTTTTCCTGTATTATAATAACCTTAAAATTTAATCTTTTCAGATCAGCTTAAAAGGGCTTTGGAGTCACTGGCAGACCAAAAAGTGTCTTTGGGTCTTTTGCTGCGTGAAAGGGCGCATGAGTCAAACATGCGGACGGAGTTCCCATTAAAGACGGTGGAGGACCTTGCGCGGATTGAGTCCCTTATAACACCGGAAACTGTGGACGCATATGTAAGGATTACCTATTTATTATGCTTACATTTTTTTAAACAAAATTAGAATAGCATAATCTTTTTTTACGGAATGTATAAGATGTGTTATTAATTTTAAATTATTTGCTTATTTCAGATAAACACTATGAAACAAATAATAGCACCATATGGATTTAAAAGGGACTGGGCCTTGTACTGTCCGATGAGTTAATCATCAAAATTAATTTAAACGGTGTAAAGGGGAAAAAAGGCCTCAAGGACTCGGATAACTTTTATGGTGCCCTTTTAGGTAAATTAAATATTTCTTTCTTATGATCTTTAGTTTAGATCCCATATAAACAGTTACGTATTGAATTAATTTTGTTAAATTTATATAAAAATTATTGGGTTATAAGATCATTGTAATACAATTTATGCGATTTAAAATTACATGGTTTTAAGCAAATAGTTTTCAAATCGCACAAATTTCTCATCGTGATTTAGTTACTCTTAAACGTGATTTTCTTATAAATTTTTACAAATTCAATTTAATACGTATGTGAAAATATGAAACATACCCAATTACAAAAGTTCCTTTCAAAAATAAAATAAAATTTATTTATAAATTCATTATACTTTCAGCCTCCATACCACCTTGCAGGATGTCCCCCAGAAGAGCAGCTAAGAGCTGCTATTAACGGAAGAAAAAAGGCCCATTTTAAAAAGCTTTCAATAGATCATAAAAGAACGTTGCTGAAACTAATTAGGCGTGTTTCTTTTTTTTTTCTTCTTTTACTTTTTCTCTCTTTTCTTTCTTTTTTTAGTTTTAGCTTTGTAATTTTAATATTAATTTAAGTAAGTGAAAATGAAATAAAAATGAATTTAATGAAATTGTTATTTTACAGGCTTAAATAAAATCTACGAAAAATAAATTGAAATATTTGGTAAATTTTTTTATTTTATTCAAAATTTATTCACCCATTTTTCATCAACACTTCATTGTTGATTCGATCGTTGTCCCCCCGTCGACTACATTTCGTCAACGAAACGTCAATCTTTTCTCTTTTGACGCCTTTTCGACTACTTATTCGTCGACGCATCGTCGATGCAGAGGTAATGCACAGAGCCGTGCACTACCTCCTAGGACATGCCAATGTTAAATGTAAACAATAGCGTAGAACAAAGGTAGTCGAGCGGGCGTCGACGGCATTCACCAAGCCATCGACGTTTCGTCGACGCTGCGTTGATGGTCGGTTACTAGAGGGGTACGCATATGCACGCATAAGTATTAGAAATAGTAGGCTACGCAGACGGACACTACGCATCATCCAAAAAATGAGTATGCGTAGTACGTAGACGCAAAAGTTTAAATACGCATACACATACGCATACGCATGCAAATTGCATTGAGAAAAGTACGTACTTTATACGTACTCAGGCTGAGCAGTAGGCATTTCCATTTTGCTTCATTTTTACTTCATTTTTGCGTCATTTCCTGATTTCCATATGAAATGTTTGAGTTTTCGTTACATTTAGTCTATGTTTTACTTGACAATATACTAAGTTAGTTATTTTAACATGTTATTAATTAATTTTATAGTTATTTTGATCAAAATTCTCTTAATAAAATAATATAATTCCTATTTATATATTGAATTTAATTATCGGCTGCAAATTATTAAAATAAATAAAAATTATTTGACAACAATGTCCTTTAGGCCACGCCGAATTTATATTTATTGTAGCTCCATTTAATAATCGGTGAAGTATATAAGGATAAATATTGTTTGTTACAAAAAATTAAAAAAAAAGCAGAAATTTAAAAATGCAGGTATGTTTTGTTATCATACATAGTAGTTTTTATTAATTATTGTTTTACTAAAAAATAACGCTTTCAGGATAGTTTGAATGAGTGTAACAATATTGTTTTGTGTACCAAAATTTTAAATGTGAAATTTGTAATACTTATTAAAATTCCGATTTAATTGAGTTTAAGAACAATATATTGTCCACTGTTTTGGGGCTATACGATTTCTTTTTTCGATTATAATATTTGCAGCAAGAGAAAAAACACTCTCTGAAGCTGCGCTACTTGCAGGAATAGCTAAAACCAACAGTGCTAATTTTGACAACCTTTTAAATTTAGTTTCATGATTTTGCCACCAAGTCAAAGCATTAAAATTGTTGTTCAAAATCACTTTCTCCTTTGAGTATGTTTTTACTTCATTCCAAACAGTCTCGTCCTGTGATAGTTGAGGTACTACTAGTAAGTCGGAGAAAAAAAAAAATATCTGATATCTATATCCTATATATATTTTTGCAGTTAAATCAGTTTTCAAGTGTATTAAAACTTCGGCACAGTCGAAGTTAGCTTTGCCTTCTCGTTATTTTTGATTTTAATAAAAAAACAAAACCAAAATTAAAAAAAAATTTTTTAAGTCTGTTCGATTTGATATGTAATGACCCATAAGCAAAAATCACAATTCTAACGCTTTTGACGGAAAATGCATTTCCGCGACATTTGACCAGCCGTCTCTCTACGCTGGGTCAGTTTTCAGACAAACTAAAATTTTCGCTCATACCCAACAGGATGCTCTTAGCGATGCCAACTTGAGCGACGCTACGCTTTGGAAAGTCAGCAGCAAAAAAAATGTCTATTGACAAAATTTAAAACCATAGTGCTAAATTCGCATTGCGCTCGACTTCTGCTATATTCAGCATTCTCCAATTTATTTAATAAACACAGTAGGCATTTCCATTTTGCTTCATTTTTACTTCATTTTTGCGTCATTTCCTGATTTCCATATGAAATGTTTGAGTTTCGTTACATTTAGTCATGTTTTAGCTTCTTTTATGTTGCTTCCCCTGTCCGTTACAAATTGTATTTTTTCAAGGCTCGATATTCCAAATTGGGATAAAATATTTTTTAACTTGCTTAATATGTTTTATCCACTTGAACGCATGAAATTCATCGACTTTACTCCAAGAACTAGGATATGAAGTTCGTGATTTTTTTTGAAAGTGAAGCGTAGCGCACAAAAAGTTTCTTTTAACATAGTCATCTGTCCATAAATCCGTTGTTATTGAAACATCGCTATTTTCAACAATATCCCGAAGTTTTGTACTGATTTCAGTTTTTTTATGATCGGCCATCGAATTAATGTGGCGAGAAATTGTTGTAGGTTTAGGAAGCAAATCTTCAGCCTTAACTTGTCCTCCATATTTGGATCCAATTGTTATAAAAAATGAGATCATTTCTATAAATCCAGTGCCCTCGACTGCGGAAAACGGGCGGCAGTCCTTGATGACCCATTGGGAACACATATCCAGAGCTTTCTTTTTATCCGCTGCCGTAGCAGGCCTGGAAACTCCATCAACAGTGACACATTTATGACGATGCAGGTTGGACGTTCTTTTGCCATCATATTTAAAAATATGGATGCATTTACGGCAACATAAATATCCTTGCAAAAATGGAACCATCATCTTTGCGCACCTCTGCAAATACTTCTTAAACTGCACTTCTGCCCCTGCGCTTATCTAGCAATGCATATGTACAATTTTCGATTTTTTCCATAATCTGGCTTTGAGATTCCATTCTGAAAACAACTATTATATATGTTTTTTTATTGTTCAATATAATTGGTAAATGAATCTCACTTTTTATACGCCTTTAAAGTTTTAGATACCAATTTGTAAGACTCCGTTTTATCGTTTGAAAGCTATGAATTGCATTTTCAAGGCGACACATCTCCGACTGCGAAAGCTACACTTACAGTGTTGCATAATTTTGT
Organism: Lordiphosa mommai; assembly: GCA_018904225.1. Taxonomy (NCBI): domain Eukaryota; kingdom Metazoa; phylum Arthropoda; class Insecta; order Diptera; family Drosophilidae; genus Lordiphosa; species Lordiphosa mommai. Next base: position 128,287 of record JAEIFT010000367.1, on the reverse strand, counting down.
TATCGGAAATTACAATATGCTCGATAACCACTTTGATTTATTAACTAAAAATTTAATTTAAATAAATTTAAAGATAAATTTAAAAAATTTTATAAAATGAAAAAAATTGCGTATACGCATTTGTTTTGCGTATACTCATAGGGAATTAGGCGTAGTGTGCGTATGCCTACAAATATAAAAACGTAGTATGCGTACCGTATACGTATGCGTATGCGTAGCTCAAATACGCATACGCATGATGAAGTGTACGTAAACGTACTATTTCAAAAAAGCGTATAGAGGTACGCATACGTTTTTTTGACTGGATACGCATTGAAGCATTGACGCATTTGAAGCAATACGCATACGTTTACGTTTTTTGTACGTTTTGCAGTTCTCTGGTTTGTAGGCTCACTACATCTCCCCTTTCAAAAAAAAAAAGTAATTCATGAAGTTATTTAGTAGTTAATCCAAATAAAATTATTATTATTTGCAGTAAAAAAAAATTATTTATTTTTGTGTTCGAATTAGTAATGTAAAATATATGTGTAATAAAGTGTAATAAAGTGTAAAAAATATTTGGATAAAATGTTTTTTTTTTTTAAATGTTTAATTATTAAGTAGTTCACAAGCTTTGTAAATGAATATTCTATAAAAGTTAATAGTTAATAGTTTGAAAAAAGTGAATGGTTGGTTAATAGGTTGATAAAATGAATGGTTGATCAGGCCATTACCTTTACTTTTAGGCCGTTTGGTTGGTTTCTATTTATCTATTTCGCTTTCATATCTATTTTTTGTATGGTTTTAGTCTATCTTTATGTACTTTCTGTATCTTATTCTTCGATTTAATGAAAATGTTATCCATATCTTCTATTCCTGTTACTAAATATGGTCCTAAATATACCGGTTCCAGTTTATGGCCTTAATCTAGTAGTCCTGCCATAAATTTTAATTAATTTTTCGGGAAAAAAACATCTGTAGCTTTTTCTAACTAGCTGTTAAAAATGCAACAAAATTCGTAAAAATAGCGGATATGCGATGTTTTCGATGAAACCGTCTTATTTTCAGATCCCTCCTACAATGCGATGTCTTATTTTTTGTTGTTACCGTTTTGAAATTTTGTGATCCTTAATATTGATCCTAATAAGCCTAATAATAAAAAACCTACCGGGGGGCAAAGCTCCTATTGATGCTGTTATGGACCTTTGCAAACACCATCTTAAACTAAAGGAGCGAGTTGAAATAGAATTTGCAAAAAAACTTCACGAGAATGCAGCAAAAATGACAGTATTGTTAGAACTTAGGTCAGTTAGGGATGCGCAACTCATATTAAAACACACCAAAAATCTGGCAGGATCTCAGGTATCAATCAGGACGACGAGCTGAGTTCATTTCCGCTTGTCCGTCAGTCTGTCCGTCAGTCCGTCTGTCTGTTTCTACGCGAACTAGTCTCTCAGTTTTAAAGCTATCGAGCTGAAATTTTGCACAGAGTCTTCTTTTTACCACACGCAACTAATATGTCGGAACCGGCCGGATCGGATAACTATATCATATAGCTGCCATAGGAACGATCGGTATAAGAACAAGTTCTAGTTAGAAAAACTTTTTTGTTTTCCATCGTAGCGTCACTAATCTTGGTACATGTTAGTTTTATATGCTTTCACATAATTCTGGAAAAATGTATCAAAATCGGATCACTATAGGATATAGCTGCCATAGGAACGATCGGTCGAAAAATAAGTCTTTGTGAGAAAAACTTTTTTGATTTCCATCGTAGCGTCTCCAATCGTAGTATATATTTGTTTTATATGTTTCCACATAATTCTGAAAAAATTTATCAAAATCGGATGACTATAGCATATAGCTGCCATATAAACGGACGGTCAAAAAACTACTTCTAGTGAGAAAAACTTTTTTGTTTTTATCGTAGCGTTCCCAATCTTGGTATATATTAGTTTATATGCTTTCACATAATTTCGAAAAAAATTATCAAAATCGGATGACTATAGCATATAGCTACAATAGGAACGATCGGTCGGAAAATGTGTTTTACTAAGAAAGGTTTTTTTATGGTATCAAATTTTTATTATCAATAATTTAAAAATTTTAAATATCTGATATTTATATCCTATATATTTTTTTCCAGTTAAATCAGTTGGGTAAAGTTTTTCAAGTGTATTAAAACTTCGGCACAGTCAAGTTAGCTTTGCTCGTTTTATTTGCACTCCGGTTTTCGCCAAAACCGACAAGATGCAAACTGCAGCTTTTTAACTCAGGCTTGCCAATATCAAAATATAAGTCTTTGCGAATGATATTAAACTTGCTTTCCGTGTCAAATAGGCTAAACTCTTTTTATTGTCAATCACAACTTCTTTGCTTGTAATATTCATTTTCGTTTTCAAACTACGCGTATTCGAGCTCTCACTGTTTTTCTCTCTTTGATCGCTCTCTCGCAATATGACCAAATTGGTTACAATTAAAACACTTTCTACCTTTTACTTTATTTTGACAATTACTTGACACGTGTCCTTTTTCTCCACAATTGTAACACTTCACTTCTTTTTAAATTTCATTAATATTTGCAGTTTGCTTCTCTTTCTCTTTTTTCTCTCATTTCTTTTTAATTTTACAATGCCACTTTTTCTCTCTTTCTCTCTCATTATTTCGTAGCACTTCAGTTTTTCTTTGAACTCCTTTAGATTTTTCGATCCGTATAAAATGGTTTTATTTTCAGCTTTTTCGTCAATACCGTCGATCAAATATTGTATTAACGCGTCATCTGATAATTGTCCCCGTGAAGCCAAATCTTTCACTCTATAAAAATATTCAAAGACACTCTCATTGTTTTTACGTTTACTTTGCGCGAGCAGCAGACCAAACGCTCGAAATGATATCGCATATGATAGAAATGCGAGCTTTTACAGAACAAAACTCTCGCAAACGGATCCGAAAAAAGATAGCAATATGATTCATATGTCGTTCAGTTTGGGCAGTGAAAGTTTTATAAACGATAGTCGCAAGAAATATTACTAGCGAGCCTTTTTGCGATATCTTTTTGTGACACTTTTTGATATTTCTAGCGAGTCGTATAAAATATTTGCAGTAATACGTTTTGGATTTAAAAAAGAATACAAAAAATATTTTTTGAGCACTTTGAAAATATAAAACGAGAAGGCAATAACTTCGACTGTGCCGAAGTTTTAATACATTAAAAACTTTACTGCAACTGATTTAACTGGAAAAATATATATAGGATATAGATATCAGATATTTAAAATTTTTAAATTATTGATAATAAAAATTTGATACCATAAAAAAAACTTTTCTTAGTAAAACACATTTTCCGACCGATCGTTCCTATGGCAGCTATATGCTATAGTCATCCGATTTTGATAATTTTTTTCGAAATTATGTAAAAGCATATAAAACTAATATATACCAAGATTGGGGACGCTACGATAAAAAACAAAAAGTTATTCTCACTAGAAGTAGTTTTTTGACAGTCCGTTTATATGGCAGCTATATGCTATAGTCATCCGATTTTGATAAATTTTTTCAGAATTATGTGGAAACATATAAAACAAATATATACTACGATTGGAGACGCTACGATAGAAATCAAAAAAGTTTTTCTCACAAAGACTTATTTTTCGACCGATCGTTCCTATGGCAGCTATATGCTATAGTGCTATATATATGCTATAGTTCCAGAATTATGTGAAAGCATATAAGACTAACATGTACCAAGATAAGTGACGCTACGATTGAAAACAAAAAAGTTTTTCAAACTAGAACTAGTTCTTAGACCGATCGTTTCTATGGCAGCTATATGATATAGTCATCCGATCCGGCCTGGTTCCGACTTATTAGTTGCGTGCAGTAAAAAGAAGACTCTGTGCAAAATTTCAGCTCGATAGCTTCAAAACTGAGAGACTAGTTCGCGTAGAAACAGACAGACGGACAGACAGACGGACAGACAGACGGACAGACGGACGGACAGACAAGCGGAAATGAACTCAGCTCGTCGTCCTGATCAAGAATATATATAGTTTATGGGGTCGGAAATGAATATTTCTATGCGTTACAAACTTCTGGGCAAGATTAATATACACTTTTCAAGTGTATAAAAAGGCTCGCAAAAGATAACGCACATGACTCTCAAGAAATAGGGTTTGCGATACTTTTTTTGTTTCACTCCCATTTTGTTCCACAGTAAAAAAACATATTTTTTTTATATAACCGTAAATTGTAATGCTCTTCTTTGGCAATAAGCTTTAAATTAACATACATATGTGCTCTCTTTGGCAACTAAAATGTGCTTGCAATATTAATACTTTTGAAGACTCTTCTTTGGCCATTTAAAAACTTACAAATACATCTTAAACTAACTAATCTAGAAATTTAAGTTTATGTTTTTTTGCGTCATATTGTTCCAACCTCGCCACTCTCTCTCGAGCGCATAGGAAAAATTTCTGGGTGGTGCGGTCAAAGTCGCCGTCTTTAAGCGCGAACTTTTGCTTGAATGCATCTGTAGATTATATAGAAAAATAATCAACATTTGAATAAAATAAGTTATAATAGTAAAACTTACTTCTAAAAGTGGTACGAAGGCCTCTATCATCTGTTCCACGCCAGGAGCATTGGTTCGCGACGTTATCAGTTATTATCAGGCGCCATGAGCTTCTGATAAAATTATAATTATCAAATGACTTTTCCGAACCGTGTAATAAAAATATATAGTCTGGAAAGTTATAGTTTGAATTAACAAATTCTTACCAAAGACTTAAAGGAATTCTCTTCTATTAGAGTTTCCTCAAACTCTTCAAATGTAGACAGAGGTGACAGTGGCACTGTCAAATATGGTTTATGTGCCTCTCCGCAAACTCGAGCGTTTATTGATGAAATTTCACTCCTTAAGGATATTAATTCGCTCCTTGACGATCAATTTTAGATATTAACTGAATGTTGTAGAATGTTGAATATATCTGCAAATATATATAATAAGTCTATTAAATATGCATTCAAGTCGCATTATCCACCTTGTTTTCAATTTTTCCTTCAGCACGTTTTACATGGCGAGCCTCGCAAATATATTGTTTTTTTAATTTAAATTTTGTCCACATCTGTTCAACTTCGGTTTGTTCACATTTGTCCAATCACGGACGAGCGCCCAAAATGTGGGGGTTTTAGTTTATTTAAGAAAATAAATGTTGGGTTTTTGATTGATAAAAGTACATTTGGGGTTTTGTTAAGTAATTTGAATACAACGTAAAATTTCCACGCCTCGTTGTCGCCCGAAATCTCTTTTGCCTCGATGGCACACGTCAGAAAAAGCAAGATCGTCATCCACTCAACTGCCCTCGTCTAAGGTTGCAAACATAGTGCGCGCTAAGACGAAGATGAAGCCGAAGACGAAGCTGAAGACGAAAATATTTCATATGAATCTTTGCTTTCGTATTCGCGTGCACTGTGAACGTATTTGAGCGAATTTATATAAATCCTACTGCACAGTTTTTCGTCTTCAGCTTCGTCTTCGGCTTCATCTTCGGCCTCAGCGCGCACTATGTTTGCAGCCTAAGGCTTGTTCGCGAATCCCCGCTCGCCGCTCGTCATAGCGCTTACGCTCTCTCGTCGTTTGGTTGCAGCTATCGTCGTCTTACTGCTACGTCGTTTGGCTCGTACGTCGTTGGCTCTTACGTTTTTCTGCTTCGTGATGTTGTCTATATGATGTTTATATGATGTTTATATATATAGATGATGTTTATATATTCAGCAAATCGAATATCGATAGTGCAGTGGGATTTGGGAATAACCAGCAATATTCCAACCCACATTTATCATAATCCAACAATTGAGTAGTAACTAGTCTTACACACATAAACCCAAAAATCCAAACAAATAAATTTCCATATTTCTGGTGACAATAACAATTCGGGCGGCTCAGACATAAACATAAAAACGCAAGCATAAACATCCGCTCCAATAGTTATTCCCACCAAGAACAAAACGCTGATGCAGCTCAAATTATCTGCTGATGCAATCCGCTCTCAAATTATGAAATGAGAAAGAGAGAAAAGCTTTTGATCTTGACTCCCAAAAAAGCTATTAACCGAGGTTTGCTAAGCAGCAGCGGCAGAACCACACATTGAGTTTTACTTGACATCGCAACCGCGACAAATCTTAATCCTAAGATTGTAATTCTTCAAATATAAGTTGTTAACGATAAATAAAGAAATTATATTTTTTTTATTTAACCCAAACCATTGACTTCTCATTGGCGCAGCCGGTAGGATAAGTCTGACGTTTTTAAGGATCGATCAAGGTCTTAGTGCTAGTACGGTTTGTGAACACTTGCAAAGAAAATACTCAGTGCTAAACGTTGTATACTTATCCGCACATCCCGCGTGAAATAAAATCAAAGTCGTCGTAGCCCGCTTAAACCTACAAAGTGTGACCGCTAATCGTGAATCAAAAGTTTTCATAATTAAAGCCCGCTTAAAACAAAGTGTGACCGCTAAAGTTATATGAAAATTTAATTTGATTTTTTTAACTCGCAACAAACAAAAACCCTTTCACAATTAAAGCCCGCTTAAATTCAAGTGTGACCGCTACAAAGTTATGTGAAAACGCAAAGTCGATTTTTTTTTTAATAACTAAAATCGCAAATCATACCCCAAAAGAAATATCACCAACCAGTGAACAATCTACACAAAAGTCACCAAAAAAAACAATCAACATGACAGACCCAGCATCAACATCCGCATCAACATCAGCACCAGCAGTAGCACTACAGCTATCAGAGCAACATCTAAGCCAAGCTCTAGGACAAATTAGGCAGGTGCCTACTTTCACTGGATCATCAGAAGACCTGTGTGCATTCATAAGACGAGTCGGCTTCATTATGCAACTATACCCAACAAGAGATGTTCGACAACACAGCGTATTATTTGGAGCAATCAAAATGCAAATTTCTGGAGAAGCCCAACGAGTTTCCCAATTATCAGCAGCCAGCAACTGGACAGCACTCAAAATCGCACTCATCGACGCTTTCAAGGTCCAAATCCCATTTGAAGAACTTCTAAGACGTATATACAACACTCAATTTAACGGAAGCATCCGTAAGTTTGTCGAAGAACTAGAATATAAGTCATTTGTTATTTCAAGTAAATTATCTTTGGAACACAACACACTGAACACACACATCTACACTAACGCTCTGAACAATACAATTATAGACGTTATAATGAAAAAACTTCCTGACAGGTTATTTATGACCCTTGCAAGACATGACATAACCTCAGTATTAATGTTAAAACAGGTAGCTCAGAAAACAATTTTTCCGATCGCACAAAATCAAATCAATCAAATGGTCAATCAACATCATAAGGTTACAGCAATCAGAAAAATAATGACAATCGTGAAAATAAGGGAAATTATTCTCTAAATTTCAGTCAACCTCGGATTAATAATCAGAATCAAAATCAGAATCAAAATCAGAATTTTGATGAATGAAATCAGCAAATGCATCAAGAATTCAAACAAAAAACTAACCCAAGGTAGAGTCCAGAATCCTGTCAATTATCAACAAAATCAAAATGATTCTACTGCTCCTAATCCACCTGTAAAAGGCAACGCGAAAGTGGAAGTGGCCATCAAAAAATGGACACATCCGAAAATTTTCATCAAGTAGCCTCGGAAACGGAAGAGGAAGAAGAAGAGGAACAAACCCATACATAAATTTGATTTTTAATAATAAAATCTTAAAATGCGTAATAGATACAGGTTCATCTATTAACTTAATGACAAGAAACCATTTAAAATTTCCAATCAAAAACAACCAACTTCAAGTACACACTATTAATGGTGTAGTAAAACTAAAACAAAGTATATGCTTAAAACCCAGCAAAATTTGCCCTACACTTCAAACATTTTACTTGCATAATTTTTATAATAATTATGACATGTTACTTGGTCGAGAATTCTTAGAAGATACTAAAGCAATAATCGATCATGGTGCTAAAACAGTACTAATAAACAACCTTCCATTCTTCATGAAGTATGAACATGAAGAAATTTCGGACGAGACCGCATATGAATGCCTCGATCCACCACAAACTGAAGAATTAATAAACAAACAATTAATAATGAGTTACAGGAAAGTAACGAATATCGTTTAGAACACCTAAATGAAGAAGAGAAAAAGAAACTCACTACCGTGATGTGAACGAAAATACCATAAGTGACAAATATCCAATCCCAATAATGGATGATATACTAGACAAACTAGGCAAATGCCAATATTTTACAACAATCGATCTCACAAAAGGATTTCATCAAATCCAAATGGACGAAGAATCAATTCCCAAAACTGCATTCTCGACTAAAAATGGACATTATAAGTATACTCTAATGCCATTCGGTCTGAAAAACGCACCAGCAACTTTCCAACGTTGCATGAACAATCTGTTAGAAGATCTAATCTATAAAGATTGTCTTGTATACATGGATGATATAATCGTGTTATCCACTTCATTGGAAAAACATTTATTATCATTAAAGAAATTGTTCATGAAACTAAGACAGGCTAATCTCAAGCTTCTGCTTGATAAATGTAATTTCTTAAAAAGGTTACAGAATTCCTAGGTCATATCATAACCACTGAAGGTATCAAACCCAACCCAATTAAAATTCAAGCCGTTAAAAAATTTCCAATTCCAAAAACTACTATGGAAATTAAATCTTTCTTAGGTCTCTGCGGTTTCTATCGCAAATTTATCCCAAACTTTGCTAAGATAGCAAAACCTCGAACACTCAAATTAAACAAAGGTTCGAAAATCAATGTTAAAGAAACTGATTATGTTCTAGCATTTGAAAAACTATAAATGCTTATAATGTCAGATCTACTCCTTGCTATGGTTTGGGCAACAAAATACTTCAGATCATACCTCTATGGAAGAAAGTTTGACATTCTTTCTGCCCACAAACCTTTGGTTTGGCTTAACAACATAAAAGAGCCAAACATGAAATTGCAAAGATGGAAGATCAAATTAAACGAATTTGACTACCACATAAAGTATATTCCAGGTAAAGAGAACTATGTAGCAGACGCTCTATCAAGAGTTAAAATCGAAAAAAATTTCTTGGGAGAAACACCCAATAGTATTGCAGCTACAGTGCACAGCGCACATGAAGATAACCAAGGATACATTGCTATCACAGAAAGACCCATAAATTATTACAACCGACAGATCGAATTCATCAAAGGTGAATCAAACGAAGTGCAAACAACAAGATATTTTCACAAAACCAAATATAAAATCATCTACAAGGAAATGACAAACGAGCATGCCAAAAATCTTATTTTAGAATACCTATGCACAAAAAATAGTGTAATATATTTCGAAAACGAAATTGATTTCTTAACATTCCAAAATGCATTTATAGAAATCATCAGTCAGAACAATTTGACAAAACTAATGAGAACTTACAAAAAATTGGTAGATATTCAAACATTTGCAGAATTCAAAGAAACAATTATTAAGTCTCACAGAGATTTACTACACCCAGGTATTGAGAAAACAATACTACTTTTTAACGAAAAAATTTTACAATCCTGATTACCAAAAACTAATCCAGAACATTATTAACGAATGTGAAATATGCAACATTTCAAAAACTGAACACAGAAATACAAAACTTGCTTACGAAATAACGATTTCTACATGGTTGACAATAAACAATTCTTATCTTGTATCGACGTATATTCGAAATACGCAGCTTTAATCGAAGTAAATCGAAGTAAATGGTTAGAAGCCAGCGCCAGTGAGAAGGCAAAGCTTACTTCGACTGTGCCGAAGTTTTAATACACTTGAAAAACTTTACTCCAACTGATTTAACCGGTTAAATATAAAAAATTAATATACACTTTTCAAGAAAACTAATGAAAGCAAATACGATATTTCCAGATCATCAGCAGTCGATCAACCGAGCCAAGAAAATGCAGCTTAATCTTACATCATTTTTGATACTATTCCTAATAACATGTTTTATTCAAAAAGCAAATTGCCAAAGCCTCGAGGTAAACCCCCATTCAAGCAAAGAATGGTTATTTAATTTTCAAAACAGGAGAATTATACTTACCAGTAAATTATGAATACCATTATCTGTCAGTAAATATAACAAAAACCGAACAAACCTTTGAAAATCTTACCCAAATAAAATATTTAATAGAAAAACGAGAGCGAAAGTTGAAGTCGGCCCTGCTCGACTTCGATATACCCGTTACTCTGGGTAAGGTTTATTTAAGAATATCACAACATGCCCAAAATGTGGGAGATATGAGTTTTTTCCAAATTGCGGGGTCGGCAACTCTACTATAGCTCATCTGATTGGGAAATTATGTATGGCGGATCGATTAGTAATGATGATTGTAACATATGTCTAGAGGGCTCGAATAATCAATTTTCAAAATTGTGGGAGATATGAGGTTTTTCCCAAATTCCGTGGGTGGCAACTCTACTATCGTTCGTCTGTCCGGAAAATGAGGTTTAGCGGACTGATAAGTAATGATGATTAAAATATATGTCTAGAAGGTTCAAACACTCATCTTCAAAATAGTAAGAGATATGTGGTATTTTGCAAATTGCGAGGGCGGAAACTCTACTATCGTTCATCTGATCGAGAAATATTGTTTGGCGGATCGATAGGTAATGATGAATAAAATATATGTCTATAGGGTTCGAATTATCGATCTTTAATATTGTAGGAGAAATGGGGTTTTTTCCAAATTGCGGGGGTGGCAACACTACTATCGTTCATCGGATCGGAAAATGAAGTATGGCGGATCGATAAGTAAAACTTACGCTCTCGTTCAAATTGCGGGGGCGGGAACTTTTCTATCGTTCATCTGATCAGAAAATTATTTATGGCGGATCGATAGGTAATGATGATTGAAATATAGCCTGAAGGTTCGAACAATCTATGATCAAAATTGTGGGAGATATGAGGAATTTTCCAAAATGCGTGGGTGGCAACTCTTCTATCGTTCATCTGATCAGGAAATGATGCACGACAGATCGATAGGTAATGATGAATAAAATATATGTCTAGAAGGATTTACTAATGTATTTTCAAAATTGTGGGAGATATGAGGTATTTTTCAAACTGCGGGGGCGGTAACTCTACTATGGTTCAACTGATCGAAAAATGTTATATGGCGGATCGATAGGTAATGATGATAAAAGTATATGTCTAGAAGGTCCAAACAATCTGCTTTCAAAATTGTGGGAGATATGAGGTTTTTTCATATTGCGGGGGCGTGGCAAAAATTTGAAAAAAACTTGATCTGCGTGCAGACAATACAAGTCTACACTGAAAAAATGGTAGCTCTAGCTCTTATAGTCCCTGAGAGCTAGGTGTTCATACAGACGGACATGTCTATATCGACTCGGCTATTGATGCTGATCAATAATTTATATACTTTATGAGGTCGGAAATGCTTCCTTCGGCGTGTTACATACATTTGCACAAACTTAGTATACCCTTTTTACTCTACGAGTAACGGGTAAAACTAGAAAGGGAAATGAATGGAATTAGAATCACAAAACGCAACAAAAGAGGTCTTGCAAATTTCGAAGGGACAGCCTTCAAATACTTATTTGGAACCTTAGATCAAGTATTTAAACAAACGACTTGAATCATATGCAAGCATTTTGTATCTTTGAATATTAATGATTTATATTTTCTTTTTTTATACCCATGCAGAGGGTATATTAAAATTGTCACGATCTTTGAAGCATTTCCGACCACATAAAGTATATATATTCTTGATCAGCATGACAAGATGAGTTCATTTCCGTCTGTCCGTCCGTCCGTCCGTCTGTCCGTCTGTTTCTATGCTATCTTCTCATTCAGTTTTAAAGCTATCTTGACCAAACTTTGCAAAAAGTCTTTAAATACAAATACGCTGCACATTTGTCGGAATCGGCCGGATCGGTTGACTATATCATATAGTCATATAGCTGCCATAGGAACGATCGGTCCAAAAACTAGTTCTAGTGAGAAAAACTTTTTTGTTTTCTATCGTAGAGGCACCAATCTTGATATTTATTAGTTGTATAAACTTTCAAACAATTCTGAAAAAATTTATCAAAACCGGATGACTGTAGCATATAGCTGCCATATGAACGGTCGGTCGAAAAACTACTTCTAGTGAGAAAAACTTTTTTGTTTTATATCGTAGCTTCCCCAATCTTGGTATATATTAGTTTTATTTACTTTCGGTCGGTCGGTCCAAAAACTAGTTCTAGTAAGAAAAACTTTTTATACACTTGAAAGTGTATATTAATTTTGCCCAGAAGTTTGTAACGCATAGAAATATTCATTTCCGACCCCATAAACTATATATATTCTTGATAAGGACAACGAGCTGAGTTCAATTCCGTCTGTCCGTCCGTCCGTCTGTCCGTCTGTCTGTCTGTTTCTACGCGAACTAGTCCCTCAGTTTTAAAGCTATCGAGCTGAAATTTTGCACAGAGTCTTCTTTTTACTGCACGCAACTAATATGTCGGAACCGGCCAGATCGGATGACTATATTATATAGCTGCTATAGGAACGATCGGTCTAAGAACTAGTTCTAGTTAGAAAAACTTTTTTGTTTTCCATCGTAGCGTCACTAATCTAGGTATATGTTAGTTTTATATGCTTCCACATAATTCTGAAAAAATTAATCAAAATCGGATCACTGTAGCATATAGCTGCCATATGAACGGTCGGTCGAAAAACTACTTCTAGTGAGAAAAACTTTTTTGTTTTATATCGTAGCGTCCCCAGTCTTGCTATATATTAGTTTTATTTACTTTCACATAATTTTGAAAAAATTTATCAAAATCGGATGTTTATAGCATATAGCTGCCATAGACCGATCGGTCGGAAAATGTGTTTTACTAAGAAAAGTTTTTTTATGGTATCAAATTTTTTATTATAACTGATTTAAAAATTTTAAATATTTGATATCTATATCCTATATATATTTTACCGGTTAAATATATATATTTTTACCGGTTAAATAAGTTGGAGTAAAGTTTTCAAGTGTATTAATACTTCGACACAGTCGAAGTAAGCTTTGCTTTCTCGTTTGTTTTCCATCGTAGCGTCACCAATCGTTTTATATATTAGTTTTATATGCTTTCACACAATTCTGAAAAAAATTTATACATATAGGATGACTATAGCATATAGCTGGCATATAAACGGTCCAAAAACCAGTTCTAGTGAGAAAAACTTTTTGTTTTCCATCGTAGCGTCACCAATCGTAGTATATATTAGTTTTATATGCTTTCACACAATTCTGAAAAAATTCATCAAAATCGGATGACTATAGCATATAGCTGCCATATAAACGGTCCAAAAACTAGTTCTAGTGAGAAAAACTTTTTTGTTTTCCATCGCAGCGTCAACAATGGTTATAAATATTAGTTTCATATGCTTCCACCCAATTCGTGAAAAATATATAAAAATCGGATGACTATAGCATATAGCTTCCATAGGAACGATCGGTCTAAAAACTAGTTCTAGTGAGAAAAACTTTTTTGTTATCAATGGTAGCTCCATTCAAAATCTGCAAGGGTCTTTAAAACATCGGCGTAGCCGATGTTAGCCTTCTATTTTTTTTATACAAGATATTATTTGAAATTTATATTGAAGTCATAAACTTAATTTTTTTTTATATTTATCATATTTTTATACATATAATTTTAAGGCCACAGAGCAATAAACTAAACATTGTTAATTTGAGTGAAATAATGTCCTGCTATGGCAATCTAATTGGTGTTGGTATGGGAGGGAGGAGATTTGAAGCGCTTTTGCTTCTGTTGAGGAATGGTAATTGACTTCATCTCTGTAGATAGACGGACCTCTTATTCCTTCTTTTCGTTTTCAAAATTTACCTTTCTTTTTTAAACACTTGAAAAGTGTATAATAATTTTGCCCAGAAGTTTGTAACGCATAGAAATATTCATTTCCGACCACATAAACTATATATATTCTTGATCAGGACGACGAGCTGAGTTCAATTCCGTCTGTCCGTCCGTCCGTCTGTCCGTCTGTCTGTCAGTCCGTCTGTCTGCCTGTCTGTTTCTACTCGAACTAGTCCCTCAGTTTTAAAGCTATCGAGCCGAAATTTTGCACAGAGTCTTCTTTTTACTGCACGCAACTAATATGTCGGATCCGGCCGGATCGGATGACTATATCATATAGCTGCCATAGGAACGATCGGTCTAAGAACTAGTTCTAGTGGGAAAAACGTTTTTGTTTTCCACTGTAGCTTCACTAATCTTGGTACATATTAGTTTTATATGCTTTCACATAATTCTGGAAAAATTGATCAAAATCGGATCACTATAGCATATACCTGCCATATAAACGGTCGGTCTAAAAACTAGTTCTAGTGAAAAAACTTTTTGTTTTCCATCGTAGCGTCACTAATCTTGGTATATGTTAGTTTTATATGCTTTCACATCATTTTGAAACAAATTATCAAAATCGGATGACTATAAAATATAGCTGCCATAGGGCCGATCGGTCGGAAAATATGTTTTACCAATAAAAGTTTTTTTATGGTATCAAATTTTTATTATCAATGATTTAAAAATTTTAAATATCTGATATCTATATCCAATATATATTCTTCCAGTTAAATCAGTAAGTTTGTCGAAGAATTAGAATATAAGTCATTTGTTATTTCAAGTAGATTAACTTTGGAAGACAACACACTTGGAGTGTCGGGGGGTAGGTAATAAGTATAAGTATGAACTTAGTAGAAATGTAGGTTCCAAGAGAAAAACACACTGATTCTCAACTTTAACAAATTCTCTTTACTTCTGCTCGACTTCAGTTTTGAACTAAGACTCAAAACTAAATCTACACAATGCCTTCATGGACTTAAAAGTACGTGGTAATTAGCTATGGTGAAATGAATATATCCCGTTAGGGAAAAAAGAGAGCCAGTCACACATCAGTGATGCTGTTGTGATCTGTGATCTGTTGGCTTCAACATTCTCCCTCCCTTTGCAAGGAATTGCAAGAGAAAATTGGGAGGGGGGATCGACCTACAGCACACACGGCCCGGATAGAATCCAGCCGAATATGGTACGCTGAGCGACTGGCAGACCATTCTTACTGGGTAGAAACCCTCCTGGATAATATTGGAGTACACATCTGCTCCTAGCACCATGGAGATCGTAGAAGGTCGGTAGAAGCACTCGTCCGCGAGCAATGTGCTTAAATTTGTCCCGCACACCATCTCCTAGGACCCGCAAAGGAGTCCGAATCTGCAGTCCTGGCTCCATCTTGAACAGGACTTCGAAACCTGCGTCTCGATCACCTGGACTGACCATGGCAGTGCAGACCATCTCCTCACCGACGTTAATAGATCGCATCTTAAGCGCCGATGCGAACGATGCGTTAATCACGCTGACTGGGGATCATGGATCGATTAAAGCCCCCCACTTCGAAGTCTTTTCGCCATTGTCCACGAGAACCAAGGCTGTGGGGAAGCAGGCTGGTGCTCTTATGTTGGAGCAGCGCCGAAAGAGTTGGAGGGTTCCCGGAAACGGACAAAGACCGTGAGGATGCTGAGAGCGGCTGCGGAGAAGCAGATCGAGCCCTTTCTCGGAAGTGCAGCAGAGTGTGATGCCCTCGCCACACACCCGGCAACTGTCTCCGCTTAGGCAAGACCGTCCTGAATGCTGATGTGCCAGACAGTTGGTGCAGTACTTATTAATAAGTACTGCGCGAAGGCGTTTTTCAGCCGTCAACCGCAGAAAACGGCTGCAGTGCCTAAGCGGGTGGATTCCCCGGCAGACTCGGCATCGGAAGGGATCTTGTTCCTCGAGGAGTCTGCTATCCTGCAGGGCCATTGCTTTGCGGGGTGCCATATTATGCGAAACAACAAAAAAAAAACCAATTAAGTACTGGAAGGAGAGATACAAACATTAAATCAATATATATTTTAAATTCTTTGTTCTGGAGAAAGTCGTAAAGAGGAATGGAAACTTCAATAGGAAACAGAAACAGTTTAGGAAGTAGCAATAGGTTATACTTTAGGAATAGTGGAAAGCTTCTATTGCGGACTAGGAATGGAATTTTCAGTGGGTAGTAACAACAGTTCTACTATTGGCCTTTTAAGCATTCCGTGTGATGTCTGGACATCGACTACACGAACCTTGCCATCAGACCCAGGATATACAGTTATTACTCTACCGAGTCGCCATTCGTTGGAAGGGATGTTCTCTTCCTTGACAATTACCATATCTCCTACTTGGAGATCTCTGGTAGGATACTGCCATTTCGTGCGCTTATGTAACTCTTTCAAATACTCCTCTTTCCAGCGTGTGCAGAATTGCTGGTTAATTGCCTTAAGCCTTTGCCAACGATTTATAATGGACAGAGCAGATTCTTTTATCTCAGGCTCGGATATGGAGAGAAGGGGTCCACCAATGAGGAAATGACCAGGTTTGAGTGCTAGAAGGTCTGTGGGGTCCTCGTACTTTGGACAAATTGGCCTTGAATTAAGACACGCCTCGATTTTACTCAAAAGAGTGGCTAACTCTTCGAACGTGTACTTTGTGGTGGATGTGGCTTTGTAAAACAGAGTCTTAAAACTTTTGACTCCTGCTTCCCATAGACCACCCATATGCGGAGCACCGAGTGGATTGAAATGCCAGGATAAGTTGTGCTGGGCGTATTTGGATGTCACGAGGGTTTTGGTTGCCTCCAAGAAATCCCTCGTGAGCGCCTTTGAGGCTCCCACAAAGTTTCGGCCATTGTCGGAATGCATTCGATGAGGACAGCCGCGTCTTGCTATAAGCCTCGCGAAAGCGGTAAGAAACTTTTCAGAGCTTAAATCGGAAGTGGGTTCTAAGTGGATCGCCTTTGTGCTGAAGCACACAAAAACGCAAACATAACCCTTTGTTATCAGGCACGCACGTCCGGTGTAATTCTTTATGTCGAACGGCCCTGCGAAATCGACACCGGTATGCCGAAAGGCTCTAGAGAACGTGGCTCTTTCGACCGGAAGGTCACCCATAAATTGGGTTTGAAGTTTTTTCCGGTGCACTATGCACACCTTACAGGAGTTCACAATTGATTTTGTGAGAGTCTTGAGCTTTGGAATCCAGTACTTGGCTCGAATTAGCCTCATCATTAACTGGCTGCCTCCATGAAGAGAAATGGAATGGACGAAACGGACTAGAAGGCGAGAAAAAACACTGTTGGAAGGGACAATAATTGGATGTCGTTCATCATAGCTCAACGACTCTAATGCGCTTACCCGTCCACAGGATCGGAGTACCCCCTTGTTACCGAGAAAGGGGTTCAGATTTAAAATACAGCTGGATTTTGGAATTGGCTTCTTTTCTAGCAAACAGTAGTACTCATTGGCAAAATCTTTCCGCTGAGTATGTAGGATGAACCGTTCTTGCGCTTCGGTAAGCTCTCTGCTACTAAGTTCTTTCGGAAAATTGGACGTTGGCTTCCGACATCGCTGGATAAAGCGTGAGACGTACGACATGACCCGTAACATCTTGTCGAATTTGGAGAATCGTACATAAATGTTTTCTGATGGCAATAGTGAAACATTGCACTTGACAGCCCGCTGTTCTAGAACGGTCTCAGGGACTACTTCTGTTGGAATAGGCCATTGGTCTTTTGAAGCTGTAACCATTCGGTCCATGCCACCACAATTTGCTGTTCACTAAATCCAAGGAGCAACCCCTCGACTAGCTAGGTCAGCTGGATTTTGTTCGGAACGAACATGAGACCAATTGTCTATTGACCCAGTGGACTGAGTAATCTTAGAAACCCGATTCGCCACAAAAAGTCGTCCATTTGCATGGGGTTTACTCAGCCAGGCTAGAACTATAGTTGAATCGGTCCAATAATAAGATTCGACATTATCGAACGAGAACTGCGGAATGATGGCTGCTGAAAGTTCAGCCAAAGCACGGCGCCACACAACTCTAATCGTGGCAAGGAAACCGTCTTAACAGAAGCTACTCTAGTCTTGGCTGTAAGGAGATGAGAGGAAACGTGCCCGTCTACTTCAATGCGCACATAAAGGGCAGCCCCATTTGCACGCTGTGATGCATCGCAGAACCCGTGATACTGCATCTTTGCTTTGGGCTGAAAATTAACCCACCTTGGAATTCGGACTTGTCCAAGATGAGGATAGCTGTGGAGAAATTCATGCCAACGTCGCACAAGTTGTTCTGGCAAGAGATCATCCCAAGCGAGTTCGCTGACTATTACGGGTGCTAGCCACCCTGCAGGATCGAACAATCGAGCGATCTGTGACAGCACCTCGCGTTTCGTGTAGGAATTCTTTTTAGTCAGTTCCGAAGGTGCAAAGAAGAACTCATCTGAGTTCGCTTGCCATCGGATTCCTAGAGTCTTTGCTACGCTGGCTTCTTCGATCTCTAGGAAGTCAGCTCGGAGAGGTGATCTTTTTGGAATCGGACTCAACACACCCTTTTCGTTGGATGTCCACTTTCGCAAAGGGAACCCAGGGAATCGAGGGCAGTACGCAGCTCTTGGATGGCCAGAGTTGCTTGCTCCTGTATGTGCTCCCGCAAGCACATCATCCACATACATATACTGTGAGATGATGTCACTGGCTAACGGGTATTGACTTTTAATATCGTTTGCAAGTTGCTGGAGGACTCGGATTGCCAAAAAAGGAGCGCAATTGACACCAAAGGTGACGGTGTTGAGTTCCTAGTCGCATATTTCCCCATCAAAATTGCGAAACAAAATACGCTGGAAAGAAGTGTGCTTCGGATCGACAATGATCTGACGATACATCTTCGTAATGTCAGCATTGAAGACATACCGGAAAAAACGCCATTTAAGCAGTTGAAGGGTCAGGTCCGACTGCAGCACAGGACCTGGATAAAGGACGTCATTAAGACTCTGACCATTCGACGTTTTATAGTGTTTTTACACTGAAGCCGTAAGGCACTGCACCAAGCTAAGGCTAAACGAGAGCGTAAGTTAAAGTCGGCCCTGCTCGACTTCGATATACCCGTTACTCAGGATATAAACATGTCCTAATTGTGGAAGAAATGAGTTTCTTTCCAATTTGCGGGGGAGGCAACTCTACTATAGCTCTTCTGATCAGGAAATGATGTATGGCTGATCGATAGGTAATAATTATTAAAATATATGTCTAGAGGGTTCAAACAATCTATTTTCAAAATTGTGGGTGATATGAGGTATTTCGTTCATCTGATCAGGAAACGATGTATGGCGGATCGATAGGTAGTGATGATTAAAATATATGTCTAGAGGGTTCGAATTATCTATTTTTAAAGTTGTGAGAGATATGAGGTATTTTTCAAATTGCGGGGGCGGAAACTCTACTATCGTTCATCTGATCGAAAAATGATGTACGGCTGATCGATAGGTAATAATTATTAAAATATATGTCTAAAAGGTTCAAACAATCTATTTTCAAAATTGTGGGAGATATGAGGAATTTTTCAAATTGCGGGGGTGGCAACTCTACTATAGTTCATCTGATCGAAAAATGATGTATGGCGGATCGATAGGTAATGATGATTAAGATATATGTCTAGAAGGTTTGAACAGTCTATTTTCAAAATTGTGGGAGATATGAGGTTTTTTTTCAAATTGCGGGGGTGGCAACTCTACTATCGTTCATCTGATCGAAAAATGATGTACGGCTGATCGATAGGTAATAATTATTAAAATATATGTCTAGAAGGTTCAAACAATCTATTTTCAAAATTGTGGGAGATATGAGGAATTTTTCAAATTGGGGGTGGCAACTCTACTAAAGTTCATCTGATCGAAAAAAGATGTATGGCGGAGCGATAGGTAATGATGATTAAAATATATGTCTAGAAGGTTCAAACAGTCTATTTTCAAAACTGTGGGAGATATGAGGTTTTTTTCAAATTGCGGGGCGGGAGGGGGCGTGGCAAAAATTTGAAACAAACTTGATCTGCCTGCAAACAATACAAGTCTACACTGAAAATTTGGTAGCTCTAGCTCTTATAGTCTCTGAGATCTAGGTGTTCATACGGACAGACGGACGGACGGACAGACGGACAGACGGACAGACGGACATGTCTATATCGACTCGGCTATTGGTGCTGATCAAGAATATATATACTTTATGGGGTCGGAAATGCTTCCTTCTGCCTGTTACATACATTTGCACGAACTTAGTATACCCTTTTTACTCTTCGAGTAACGGGTATAAAAAGTGTTTACATTAAGCACAACAAACAAAAGTGCCGTAACTTAGTTTTGACAGTTACAATTCTGTGTTTTCACATTTTTATAAAATGTGTGTAAATGAAAATAATATTGCTCAGGCCCAGAACCTAATCGAACGCATTCAGTATGAGTCCAACGACGAGGATAAACCTGCAATAGCTGTATACAAGCAGAGTCGACGGCACGCATGCTATTGGAAGAAGGAAGCACCCAAAATAAAGCACAAATCTTTTTTAATTTTCTTGAGATGCTACCCCAAATGACCATAAAAGACGCAAACTGACGCCTGGCAGTCCCCTGGAAAAAGGCATTGCCATAGAATTCTATACTATGGAACCTTCCGCGGAGTACCGAACTATTGGCTGCATATTTTGTGTGTCAAAAGCAAGTGTGTGCAACATTTTAAAGGAGTCCTGCTCAACTGTGTTTAGAAATATTTAAGTCCAATCTTCCTAACCCAATCCAAAGTCGTGCAGTGGAAGAAGAAAAGCATTAGCTGAGTCAACTTATAAAAAGAATGGAAAAATGTCAGTTTAATTGTTTATTATATTAAAAAAATGATAAAAATTATTTGAAATGCTGCAGTTGGTTTTAGGTATTTCTTTCCACATATGCTTTGCATATTACACGCCATCATCATACGATTTTAATCTATTTTTACTTTGTTCTTGAGAATGTTGGATCGGCTAACTCAATGTTGGGCAGATTAGTTAAGGCACACTCGCGTATGGAACAGAACGGTAAATCACCCGCTAGCTTGGGAAGTACATATGCAGATACATCGATCTGTAATCTCGGTCTATTTATCGGGACAATGTGGAAATGACAGAGCTTGCGCCTGAGCAGAAACAGCCTGGTTGAGTCCTGAAACTTGGGCCTGTACAGTTTGGTGAGGCAACTTTGTTAATTTAAACATTCGCTCGGAAATAAAAAAGAAGCTTCGGATCCAGAATCGATTAAGGCGCGTGCAGTGTAGTTGACACCCAAGTGTGAAATATGGATTATAGCTGTGCCTAAAAGCACGCCCTGGGTGTTGCTAGCAAAGAAATTCTGCACATTTGCCTGTTGTTGCGACGAAGTGGACTGTATTGATTGTAGGTCTTTTGGATTGGTAGTGGGTGTAGAGGAATCATTTCGATGGAGGAGGGTATTGTGACGCCCTTTACAGGTGAAACAATTGTGAGAACTAGGACACTCCCGAAGCTGATGTCTACTAGAGAAACAATTTAAGCACAGCTTCTTCTGTCGTATGTAACCGGATCTTTCATTAAACGTCATCTGGAGGAAACGCATTATTGATTTTCTGAGGTTTGAAGCTGGATTGGGCAACTAAAGCTGGTTTCACATCTTCAATTGCCTCTAATGGATAGGAACGGGATTTCGGACTTGTTGGACAACGACTGTTCCCATAACGACAAGGTGTGCCTTGGTAGCTTAGAGGAGCATAGGAACACTAACAGGCAGTCCCAGTTTTCTATCGATATTTTGGAAAATTCAAGTGCTGTTAGACAGCCTTGAACCGTGCTTTGGAAGTCTTTTAGGGCGGCACCTGATTCGGACGTAACTGCAGGTAAATTAAACAGAATCTTCAGCTGACTGTTCACTAACAATCGCTTATTTTCATAACGATCAGAGAGGCCCTTCACGCGGATTCAAAACCATCGTGGGTGAGCGGAGACTTGGCTACAATTGCCTTTGCCTCACCTCCAGTTTTGGCGTTAAGGTGAAACAGCTTCTCCACTGGAGTTAGCCGTGGATTATCTATATAAATCGCAGAGAATAAATCTCGGAAAGTTGGCCACCGCAAATAATCTCCATGGAACACCTCTGTGTCGCATGGGGGAAGGCTGCAGCCTCTTGAAATGGACGGAAACGGTTGAGAAGACATGGATTGTCTGTTTGTAGAGGGTGCTTGTGCTATTTGCTCGCTCAACATAGCAACACACCGTTCGTACACGGAGTAGCAGCGATCATTCTTGGCTTCCACAACCTGGACGTCATCACTGCCACTCCCTTGACTAAGGGCTTTCGAAACTTTCTCATACTCATTTTCAATTTTCTCCCATAGACCTTTTACATGGTCGCGGCGGACTTGCAGCGTGTATAGAGTCGCTTCGCTCGATGTTGGACTGGTAATGCGCGACTCAAACTGACTTAGTTTGTCAGTTATTGCGATGAAATCGGACAAGGACATGTTGATGACGGGCTGTTGATGGTCTAGTGAGGATATGGTTGTTGTTGGACTTTTGCTGGAGACTAGAAGCCTTTTACCGGGAGTTAAGGATTCACTTTTAGCTCTAGTGTGTCTCACTGTAGGCTTGGAAGGCGGGTTTGGCGATGAAGAGGCACTTTGCTTTGGAACCTTTAATGTTTCCTTTTCTATTGTACTCGACCGTTCTGACATACTATGCTTTCGCAGCTAAATAAATCTTCCCGTCCTTGCTTAATAGGATATTTTTATTATAATGTGATATAACGCTTGGAGGCCGCTTCTCAGTTGGAAAGGGAAAAAATCAGACTGGATGAAGTAAAATTTTTTGTTTTCTATTTATTTTTTTTTTTCATTTATTCCAGGGAAATATAATGTATGATGATGTTGGCTTAGAACGCGAGTAGTGGAAACGTTTGAATATTCAGTTTATGTTGGTTGGAGTTATCGATTATTTATCGATCGGATTGTTTACCTTTAGTAACTTGCATAAATAAATAGACCAAAATAAATATGTTTATAATAAATATATCGCCGGTATGTGTATGCACAAACGTATTGGAATGCCGCCAATTGTAAGTTTTTTTTTATTTTTTTTCGCTAATCGGCGTGTGTGGTGATACACTGATTGGACAAAATAGTACACATTCGCGATAAAATAAAATAAGTGCAAGTGATTTTAAAACAAAAGAGTTAAATTATCTTTTATTCTTTTTCGGTGTGTGTGTGTAAATATGTAGGAACGAAATGGAATTGGGAATGTAAGTACACACGTCACTATGGCTGAGGAAAATATTATATTAATTTTTCTTATTTTTTATATGTATACAGGAAATGGCAATTGAACTGGAGATCTGCAAACAATTTTGGCCACTTCTGGATTTAGTATCGCTGCAAGTAGGAGGAGTAGGATTGCTGCACAATGACATGCAGATCAGCGCATACAAATATATCCAGTTGTGGGTGTGTGTTTGCAAATATGTAGGAACGAAATGGAATTGGGAATGTACGTACACACGTCACTATGGCTGAGGAAAATATTGTATTAATTTTTCTTATTTTTTATATGTAATACAGGCAATGGCAAATGAACTGGAGAACTGGAAACAATTTTGGCCACTTCTGGATTTGGTATCGCTGCAAGTAGGAGGAGTAGGATTGCTGCCCAATGACATGCAGATCAGCGCATACAAATATATCCAGTTGTGGGTGTGTGTTTGTTTGTATGGGTAATGGAGTGCCGGAAAATGTACTTGCATACATATATGTGTGAAACGAATGGGAATGGGAATGTACGTAACTTGTATATTTAATATATGTTAATTTTGTAATTTAACAATTTTCTTCTCGAATTGGATTGTGACAAAAATGGAAGCAATTAGCAGTAGGAAGGATCAGATCAAGAGGACAGAAAAATATAGTGGATTTTTCTCTGGAGATATATGTATGTAAGTATGTACATATATTGAGAAATATAAATGGCGATATAAATTACATGAACTTATCTTTTCTCCACCAAATCAACAGGTAGTTGCAGCTTCAAGGCGTCTGGCTGGAATCCGGCTCGAAGGACCAAATGTTGTGTCGGGGGTGGTTGGTAAATAAGTATAAGTATGAACTTTGTGGAAATGTAGGTTCCAAGAGAGAAAACACACTGATTCTCAACTTTAACAAATTCTCTTTACTTCTGCTCGACTTCAGTTTTGAACTAAGACTCAAAACTAAAACTACACAATGCCTTCATGGACTTAAAAGTACGTGGTAATTAGCTATGGTGAAATGAATATATCCCGTTAGGGAAAAAGAGACCAGTCACACATCAGTGATGCTGTTGTGATCTGTGATCTGTTATCTTTCCCCCCCTTTGCAAGGAATTGCAAGAGAAAATTGGGAGGGGAGATCGAACCTACAGCACACAAGGCCCGGATAGAATCCAGCCGAATATGGTACGCTGAGCGACTGGCAGACCATTCTTACTGGGTAGGAAACCCTCCTGGATAATATTGGAGTACACATCTGCTCCTAGCACCATGGAGATCGTAGAAGGTCGGTAGAAGCACTCGTCCGCGAGCGTAATGTGCTTAAATTTGTCCCGCACACCATCTCCTAGGACCCGCAAAGGAGTCCGAATCTGCAGTCCTGGCTCCATCTTGAACAGGACTTCGAAACCTGCGTCTCGATCGCCTACTGGACTGACCATGGCAGTGCAGACCATCTCCTCACCGACGTTAATAGATCGCATCTTAAGCGCCGATGCGAACGATGCGTTAATCACGCTGACTGGGGATCATGGATCGATTAAAGCCCCCACTTCGAAGGTCTTTTCGCCATTGTCCACGAGAACCAAGGCTGTGGGAAGCAGGCTGGTGCTCTTATGTTGGAGCAGCGCCGAAAGAGTTGGAGGGTTCCCGGAAACGGACAAAGACCGTGAGGATGCTGAGAGCGGCTGCGAAGAAGCAGATCGAGCCCTTTCTCGGAAGTGCAGCAGAGTGTGATGCCACTCGCCACACACCCGGCAACTGTCTCCGCTTAGGCAAGACCGTCCTGAATGCTGATGTGCCAGACAGTTGGCGCAGTACTTATTAATAAGTACTGCGCGAAGGCGCTTTTCAGCCGTCAACCGCAGAAAACGGCTGCAGTGCCTAAGCGGGTGGATTCCCCGGCAGACTCGGCATCGGAAGGATCTTGTTCCTCGAGGAGTCTGCTATCCTGCAGTGCCATTGCTTTGCGGGGTGCCATATTATGCGAAACAACAAAAAAACCAATTAAGTACTGGAAGGAGAGATACAAACATTAAATCAATATATATTTTAAATTCTTTGTTCTGGAGAAAGTCGTAAAGAGGAATGGAAACTTCAATTGGAAACAGAAACAGTTTAGGAAGTAGCAATAGGTTATACTTTAGGAATAGTGGAAAGCTTCTATTGCGGACTAGGAATGGAATTTTCAGTGGGTAGTAACAACAGTTCTACTATTGGCCTTTTAAGCATTCCGTGTGATGTCTGGACATCGACTACACGAACCTTGACATCAGACCCAGGATATACAGTTATTACTCTACCGAGTCGCCATTCGTTCGAAGGGATGTTCTCTTCCTTGACAATTACCATATCTCCTACTTGGAGATCTCTGCAAGGATTCTGCCATTTCGTGCGCTTATGTAACTCTTTCAAATACTCCTCTCAGCACGTGCAGAATGGTTAATTGCCTTAAGCCTTTGCCAACGATTTATAATGGACAGAGCAGATTCTTTTATCTCAGGCTCGGATATGGAGAGAAGGGGTCCACCAATGAGGAAATGACCAGGAGGAGTGCTAGAAGGTCTGTGGGGTCCTCGGACATTGGAGAAATTGGCCTTGAATTAAGACACGCCTCGATTTTACTCAAAAGAGTGGCTAACTCTTCGAACGTGTACTTTGTGGTGGATGTGGCTTTGTAAAACAGAGTCTTAAAACTTTTGACTCCTGCTTCCCATAGACCACCCATATGCGGAGCACCGGTTGGATTGAAATGCCAGGATAAGTTGTGCTGGGCGTATTTGGATGTCACGAGGGGTTTTGGTTGCCTCAAGAAATCCCTCGTGAGCGCCTTTGAGGCTCCCACAAAGTTTCGGCCATTGTCGGAATGCATTCGATGAGGACAGCCGCGTCTTGCTATAAACCTCCCGAAAGCGGCAAGAAACTTTTCAGAGCTTAAAGTGGGTTCTAAGTGGATCGCCTTTGTGCTGAAGCACACAAAAACGCAAACATAACCCTTTGTTATCAGGCACGCACGTCCGGTGTAATTCTTTATGTCGAACGGCCCTGCGAAATCGACACCGGTATGCCGAAAGGCTCTAGGAACGTGGCTCTTTTCGACCGGAAGGTCACCCATAAATTGGGTTTGAAGTTTTTTCGGTGCACTATGCACACCTTACAGGAGTTCACAATTGATTTTGTGAGAGTCTTGAGCTTTGGAATCCAGTACTTGGCTCGAATTAGCCTCATCATTAACTGGCTGCCTCCATGAAAAGAAATGGAATGGACGAAACGGACTAGAAGGCGAGAAAAAACACTGTTGGAAGGGACAATAATTGGATGTCGTTCATCATAGCTCAACGACTCTGATGCTCTTACCCGTCCACAGGATCGGAGTACCCCCTTGTTATCGAGAAAGGGGTTCAGATTAAAAATACAGCTGGATTTTGGATTTGGCTTCTTTTCTAGCAAACAGTAGTACTCATTGGCAAAATCTTTCCGCTGAGTATGTAGGATGAACCGTTCTTGCGCTGGTAGCTCTCTGCTACTAAGTTCTTTCGGAAAATTGGACGTTGGCTTCCGACATCGCTGGATAAAGCGTGAGACGTACGACATGACCCGTAACATCTTGTCGAATTTGGAGAATCGTACATAAATGTCTTCTGATGGCAATAGTGAAACATTGCACTTGACAGCCCGCTGTTCTAGAACGGTCTCAGGTACTACTTCTGTTGGAATAGGCCATTGGTCTTTTGGAAGCTGTAACCATTCCGGTCCATTCCACCACAATTTGCTGTTCACTAAATCCAAGGGAGCAACCCCTCGACTAGCTAGGTCAGCTGGATTTTGTTCGGATCGAACATGAGACCAATTGTCTATTGACCCAGTGGACTGAGTAATCTTAGAAACCCGATTCGCCACAAAAGTCGTCCATTTGCATGGGGTTTACTCAGCCAGGCTAGAACTATAGTTGAATCGGTCCAATAATAAGATTCGACATTATCGACCGACAACTGCGAAATGATGGCTGCTGAAAGTTCAGCCAAAAGCACGGCGCCACACAACTCTAATCGTGGCAAGGAAACCGTCTTAACAGGAGCCCGTCTACTTCAATGCGCACATAAAGGGCAGCCCCATATGCACGCTGTGATGCATCGTAGAACCCGTGATACTGCATCTTTGCTTTGGGCTGAAAATTAACCCACCTTGGAATTCGGACTTGTCCAAGATGAGGATAGCTGTGGAGAAATTCATGCCTACGTCGCACAAGTTGTTCTGGCAAGAGATCATCCCAAGCGAGTTCTTGGAGCCAAATCTCTTGCATGAAGATCTTCGCGCTGACTATTACGGGTGCTAGCCACCCTGCAGGATCGAACAATCGAGCGATCTGTGACAGCACCTCGCGTTTCGTGTAGGAATTCTTTTTAGTCAGTTCCGAAGGTGCAAAGAAGAACTCATCTGAGTTCGCTTGCCATCGGATTCTTAGAGTCTTTGCTACGCTGGCTTCTTCGATCTCTAGGAAGTCAGCTCGGAGAAGGTGATCTTTTGGAATCGGACTCAACACACCCTTTTCGTTGGATGTCCATTTTCGCAAAGGGAACCCAGCGGAATCAAGGGCAGTACGCAGCTCTTGGATGGCCAGATTTGCTTGCTCCTTTGTATGTGCTCCCGCAAGCACATCATCCACATACATATACTGTGAGATGATGTCACTGGCTAACGGGTATTGACTTTTAATATCGTTGGCAAGTTGCTGGAGGACTCGGATTGCCAAAAAAGGAGCGCAATTGACACCAAAGGTGACGTTGTTGAATTCGTAGTCTCATATTTCCCCATCAGAAATATACAAAATACGCTGGAAAGGAGTGTGCTTCGGATCGACAATGATCTGACGATACATCTTCGTAATGTCAGCATTGAAGACATACCGGAAAAAACGCCATTTAAGCAGTTGAAGGGTCAGGTCCGACTGCAGCACAGGACCTGGATAAAGGACGTCATTAAGACTCTGACCATTCGACGTTTTATAGTGTTTTTACACTGAAGCCGAAAGGCACTGCACCAAGCTAAGGCTAAAAAAGTGTTTACATTAAGCACAACAAACAAAAGTGCCTTAACTTAGTTTTGACAGTTACAATTGTGTGTTTTCACATTTTTATAAAATGTGTGTAAATGAAAATAATATTGCTCAGGCCCAGAACCTAATCGAACGCATTCAGTATGAGTCCAACGACGAGGATAAACCTGCAATAGCTGTATACAAGCAGAGTCGACGGCACGCATGCTATTGGAAGAAGGAAGCACCCAAAATAAAGCACAAATCTTTTTTAATTTTCTTGAGATGCTACCCCAAATGACCATAATAGACGCAAACTGACGCCTGGCAGTCCCTGGAAAAAGGCATTGCCATAGAATTCTATACTATGGAACCTTCCGCGGAGTACCGAACTATTGGCTGCATATTTTGTGTGTCAAAAGCAAGTGTGTGCAACATTTTAAAGGAGTCCTGCTCAACTGTGTGGAGAAATATTTGGGTCCAATCTTCTAACCCAATCCAAAGTCGTGCAGTGGAAGAAGAAAAGCATTAGCTGAGTCAACTTATAAAAAGAATGGAAAAATGTCAGTTTAATTGTTTATTATATTAAAAAAATGATAAAATTATTTGAAATATTTCTGCAGTAAAAAACTTAGAAGATTTTAATGTGCTGCAGTTGGTTTTAGGTATTTCTTTCCACATATGCTTTGCATATTACACGCCATCATCATACGATTTTAAGGCAAACGCAGTGATTTAGGATTATGTTTATTACACACACGTATGCGTCTTGTTCTGCAAAGAGCTTGTGAGAGACTAACTAAGTATACATAAAAATAATAAGGGGATAACGCAAAAGACAAATATTCAGTGTGACCAGGTTTCATACATATAGAGTGTTGCCAAAAACTTATTCATATTTCAATACTCCTTCTCAACAATTATATACTTGAAACCTAATGTATTAATATCAACTCAATTCAGTAATACATTTAACATTCTTAGTTAGTACATCCGAGACCATATCATTAGTACATATATATTCAACATCAATTTCATTTTTGGAATATAGTTCTCGGACTTAATGGAACTTTATATCTATATGCTTACTACGATTATGCAAAGTGGGATTTTTCGTTAAACATTGTGCACTTTGATTATCGCAGTACACTAAAATAGTCTTAATTTCTATAAAGCCCATTTCATGTAACAACTTTTTGAGGTACATCGCCTCCCTAGCTGCAGCAGACAAGGCGATGTACTCGGCTTCGGTACTGCTTAAAGCCACCAGCAATAAAAACGTATCCACTATACGATTTGCGATCTGTAGTATCATTAGCCCAGTCTGCGTCGACGTAGCCATGTACTGGTTTTCCAGTAGCCTTGTAGTGAAGTTTCAGGTTTGCTGTGCCTCTGAGATATCTGAGCACACGCTTAGCTGCAACTTCGTGCTCCTTGTGAGGGTTGACGTTCCGTTGCGCCAGTTTTGCAACGGAATGCAGTATATCTGGCCTGGTTGTTATTGCCAAATACATCAATGAGCCTATTAATGACTGATAGCCCTTTTCATTAACAGTCTCGCAGTTGGCGTCATCACACTTGACTTGATGACCAGCCTCCAAAGGTGTAGCCACGGCCTTACACATTGACATGCCAAAAGTATGCAACATTTGCTCGACATACTGCTTATGGCCGATAGTTATGCTGCCAGTCTCTCCGTCGCGCTCGACTTCTATGCCCAAGAAATGATTGAGCTGGCCGCCATCAACTACGTCGAATTCATCAGCAATTGACCCTTTTATGCGCAGTAAGTCATCTTTTGTTGAGCTGGCAATTAAAAGATCATCTACGTGTACTGCGATTATATTGATTTTACCATCACCATTGCGAATATAGACGCACACGGCTCGCTCACACAATGGAGTAAAACCTATTTTTCTTAGGACCGCATCCAGTTTTCGCGTTCCACTCTCTACCCGCTCTGCTTTAGCCCATAGAGAGATTTTCTTAGCCTCAAGACCTTCCTGGGAAATTCGTCGCTCACGAACCCATCCGGCTGTTTCATGTAGACATCTTCAGATAGCTCGCTGTTCAGGTAGGCAGATAACACATCCATCTGATGCAGGAACAACTTATGTTCCACAGCCAACGCTATAATCATTCTAACAGACGAGTATCTCACCACTGGTGAAAATGTTTCGAAATAATCTATGCCATAAAGTTGAGCACACCCTTTAGCTACTAATCTAGATTTAAATCGCTCTACGTAGCCTTCTTTGTCCACCTTTATGCCAAAGACCCATTTACTGCCAATAGCTCTCTTGCCCTGTGGCAAATCTACAAGCTCCCATGTTTTATTGGCTTCTAGCACATCTAACTCCTTATGAATTGCTGCTGCCCATTCTTTACGCATTTTCGACTTATAAGCCTCACTAACACTTGCAGGGATTATGACCTCCTCTGCTCTCAACAGATTCAAAGTATTATACTGTTTACGGTGTCGACCTGGATTTCCAGTCATAATTTTCTTTGGACGACCTGGGCCACGAATTTCAGATACTGGAGGAGCCTCCTCCACAACACCAATGACACTCTCGTCATCCTCAGTATTTTCGTAGCCATTAGTAAGCCCATTTTGCTCAATGTCAATTTCTGCCTGTACCTGCTGAGCACTCACTCCACTGTTACCTTCTACACTCATTGTCTGTGCCTGTTGGCCAAGTGGAATATTTCCTTCCAACAATACAATTTCTTTGTCCTCGCTTGCAGAGCTACCAAAACTATTTTCCACAAAAATAACATCTCTACTCTCAATAACATTTTGAGACTCCGGACAATATAATCTGTATGCTTTTGCAGTCTTGGAATAGCCTATCATAATATACTCAAAACCCTTTGGTCTGAACTTCTTATTCTGTGATTTCTTTAGCGCAATTGCCTTAGATCCAAAAATCTTTAAATGCGCCACTGATGGCTTTTTGCCAGTCCAGACTTCATATGGCGTTTCGTTGATCAGAGTTTTTGTTTCCGATCTGTTGAGTAATTAAGCTGCAGTATGTACAGCTTCGGCCCATAGGCTCTCTGTGGGATCAATTAAGTTAAGATAGAATTAAGTATCAAGAATAGAAGTCGAAATAACATGAATTGTACCACTGTAAATTATCTATGTTAAGTTTCTCATTCCACTCTCTTTCTCTCTCTAACTGTATTAGCATCTAAGTTAGCATTTAATGTCAGCAGCCTAGCGCTTTGCTTTGCCGCCAATAAACAGTCAAAAATTTGTAACGATTGGAGAAGGATGGCTTTTCTATTTTTGTCAAGCGCAGCGTCACCTATAATCTTACGCCTTTTCGCCAGGTCCAACCTTTTGTTATTGCAAACAATTGTTTTGCAATTAAATTTATTCGTAAAAATTTACATGGCGCCCGAGCAGGGACTTCGAAAAGGTTTTTCGTTTCGGTCTTCAAGTAAGAAGACATTTCAAGATTGGCTGGCTGCTCGCTTTGAACAAAGTCGTTTGACCTTTGGCTTCGAGGGAGTTTTGTGAACATCGCCTGGACATCGAACATTCATGGATAACAGGGAAGTGAGCGACGACTCATCCGACAACCAGGTAACAGTGCCAAATGTATGCATTACTGTGTGCTAAGCAGTAATAAAATAAAATAAATTAAAATAGTGAGCTGCATACAATTTTAGCACACACATATAAGCATACATAAGTATACATATATACATGCATATGTGCATACAGTTTTAGCATTGGTCTAACAAATAATACATTTAAACAATTGAAGCAGCACATACCAAAAACATAAAAGTGAAATTTATTAAATAAAAAGTTGGTGACACCCTCGAAATTCACATACACTACACATTCGTTCTTTTCCCTCGCACATACATACATACATACAGATTATTGCAGCTGCAATTGCGCCCAGTTATTCTTTCGTTTCTCGCTTTCGTTTAAACGTTGCCTCTGCTTAAGCATAAGCAGTGGCTGTGTTCAGTGGGCGCTCTTACAACAGTTGTGTGTCTCTCTATCTCTCGTTGGTGGAATCAATTGGCGGTTCTCTTGTGGTTGTTGGGATTGGGAACTGAATTTGAAGTTAATTCTCGCTGAGTACTCTTAGCTTAAGACTTGCATATCACCTTAATCGAGTTGTGTTCTCTTCGCTTAAACTAAATTAGCTTAGTCTTTTATTGGGAACAGTTTATACGCGTTCATCAACATATAAAAAGAAAATCACAAACGTACATAAAAAATAAAATTGTAGGTACTCAACATGGCTCCAACGAAACATAATCCAAACGATACTGTGATCGAAGCTGGTGATTGCCAAAGTGGTAATTTAACAAATTTGTTTGCTAAATTAGGAAAAAGTTGAGGAAGACATAGATCGGATGAAAACTGCATTTTTGAATAAAACCATTTCTTTAAACAACAAAATTGAAATTAAATGTCGGTTAGAATTCTTGAACACCTATATAACAAAGGCCATGGATTTACAATCTGAAATAGATTTTATTAACCCGGATAATAATAATCGTGCGTCTCTTGAAGAAATGTGTATTATCACAAAGTCGCTGTATTTATCGGAGTTAGAAGAACCTCAGGCAGCTGACAATTCGCATGCATCTAGTCATCGGTCACATTTGCCGACAATGAAATTGCCTAAATTCAGTGGAAAGCATGCGGATTATAAACGTTTTATCAGTTTGTTTGAGAGCTTGGTGGATTCGGATCGGTCTTTATCAAATATCGAAAAGTTTAATCACTTAATATCGTGCTTGTCGGACGAGGCTTTAGGAACAGATGTGTTTCGATATCAGTTGGACAATAGCTTCACAGAACTTAGCCCCACGAAACGCAATATTTTATCAGTTACCGCACGTATGTTTGATCCACTTGGGCTGTTAAGTCCCATTGGCATAAAAGCCAAAATCCTATTGCAGGAATTATGGAAAATTCAGCTGGCATGGGATGAAACAATTCCAATGTCTTTGCATACTAGGTGGGAAATATTCAAACAAAATTTGTTGGAGCTTCACCTGATCTCAATTCCTAGATATGCATGCCAGCGGGTGCTCAAACATACAAATACATGGATTTGCTGATGCGTCAGTCAAGCATATGGCTGTTGTATATATATTCGAGCCGAACACGACAACGAGGTTTTCTGCGGTTTGCTAACTGCAAAAGCAAAGGTTGCACCATTAAAAACTAAGTCGGTTCCTAGGCTCGAATTATGCGCAGCACACTTGTTGGCCCAATTGTGGTCACATGTCAAACAGGTACTTCAAAAATGTCGAATCGAGGTGTGCATTTCTGGACAGATTCTGAAGTCACACTACATTGGATAAACATGTCGCCTTCAATGCTCACAACGTTCGTAGCGAACAGAGTTGCGGGAATCAAGAAATGTCCCAAGATGCAACTTGGCGACATGTGCCTTCG
This sequence comes from Lordiphosa mommai, assembly GCA_018904225.1. Classification (NCBI taxonomy): domain Eukaryota; kingdom Metazoa; phylum Arthropoda; class Insecta; order Diptera; family Drosophilidae; genus Lordiphosa; species Lordiphosa mommai. Next base: position 94,571 of record JAEIFT010000367.1, on the reverse strand, counting down.
TTGATGAACCCCGCAGACATTGCATCACGAGGCTGCGACGTTCAGAGCTCATACAATCAATTTGGCTAGAAGGACCAAAATTTTTACAGGAAGACAATATGAACTGGCCCCAAAATCCTCATTTTGTTTTACCAGCAGACATTATCAACAGTGAGTCAAAAAGTCTGCTCAAGTTTGTTTAGCTGCCAGTCCAGATTTTCTATCCACTTTCATTTCTCGTTTTTCGTCATATCGCAAATTAACTCGAATTTTTGCATATGTGTACAGGTTTATTAACCATTCGAAACGTCAAGAACGTACGGCTGAATTGAGTCCACAAGAACTAAACTTTGCGTTCCTTAAAATTTTAGAAATTGTTCAGCGTTCGGAGTTCAGAGAGGAATTCGCAAGGCTCAAAAAGGGACAGATACTCCAATCAAGTTTGCAGTCGCTGACCACATTTATTCAAAAATTCTCGGAATGTGGCAGAGACGTTTCACTGATTCGTGTAGGAGGCCGACTATCAAATGCTCCATTAGAATACGACGCTAAGTTTCCTGTTTTGATGCCAAAAAATTCTCATTTTGTGGGCATGTATTTGCGAGATTTGCATATCAGGAAATGTCACGCAGGTGTTAAGACCATGAAAGCATTGCTTAGACAGCGAATTTGGCTCGTAAATGCTAGAAGAGAATGCACCCAAGTTGTTCGCAGATGCGTGCATTGCTTTCGATACCGACCCAAGCTTATTGAACAAGTAATGGGAAATCTACCTGCTGATCGCGTGACGGCCATGCGACCATTTCTAATTTGTGGAGTAGATTTTTGCTGGCCCATTTATGTATCTTTGCGGATCCGAGGTCGTCCGCCGGTTAAAATGTATATTGCTTCAAAAGCAGTTCATTTGGAACTTGTTGCAGACCTATCCACTAATTGTTTCATTCTTACTCTTAAAAGCTTCATCGCAAGACGTGGCGTCCCCGAACGGATGTATTCGGACAACGCAACCAATTTCGTCGGGACCAACAACTTGCTGAAAGAGCTCCAGGCGGAGTTCAACAAGCACCAAGCCAGTCTGCAGTCGTTCGCAGCGGAACAAGGGATGGAGTGGAACTTTATACCTCCCCGAGCACATCATTTCGGAGGCCTATGGGAGGCCGCCGTAAAATCGGCCAAGCATTTGCTGGTGCGTCAAATCGCAAACGCGTCGCTGGTGGAAAGCGAGGTCAGAGGTCATCTGGCAGAGGTCGAGGCAATCCTCAACTCTCGTCCGCTAACTCCACTCAGCGCCGATCCGAACGATGGCGAAGCCCTAACTCAGGCCATCTCCTAATAGGCCAGCCCCTTCGTTCGCTGCCGCAAGGGATCCGAGCCAGACAAATCAGGCAGCGCAATTACATATATGCGCAGGTGGCAGCTGCTGTCCACGCTCAGACAGCGATTCTGGCAAGCGTGGTCCAAGGATTACATCCACACACTCCAAATGCGCACCAAGTGGCAGGCACCTCAAACCAATCTGGAGGAAGGAATGCTGGTCGTGATACACGAGGACAAAACTCCACCTCAGCGCTGGATAATAGGCAGGATCGTGGAAGGATTAACCGGAGCGGATCGAAAAATTCGCGTGGCAAGCGTCAAAACGGCAACGGGTATTATTAAACGCCCAATTCAAAAGCTAGCGGTTTTACCTATTTTTTGAAGGTCCAAGTGTGGTCCTCCAATGTGGCCGGAATGTTGGATCAATTAAGTTAAGATCGAATTAAGTGTCAAGAATAGAAGTCGAAATAACATGAATTGTACCACTGTAAATTATCTATGTTAAGTTTCTCATTCCACTCTCTTTCTCTCTCTAACTGTATTAGCATCTAAGTTAGCATTTAATGTCAGCAGCCTAGCGCTTTGCTTTGCCGCCAATAAACAGTCAAAAATTTGTAACGATTGGAGAAGGACGGCTTTTCTATTTTTGTCAAGCGCAGCAGTCACCTATAATCTTACGCCTTTTCGCCAGGTCCAACCTTTTGTTATTGCAAACAATTGTTTTGCAATTAAATTTATTTGTAATAATTTAATAATTAACGTCCGCATGTACAATCATACTTCTGGCCATCTCCACTAGTGTGCGGTTTGCACGCTCAACAGCCCCATTTTGTTGAGGCGAGTAGGGTACAGTTAATTGCCTCTTTATACCATTTTCCGACAGGTATTTCTCGCGCCCGTTATCACTACGGATTCGTTTTACTTTTTTACCGCATTGTTTTTCAGCAAAAACAACAAAGTCTTCTGAATGCGTCTAATATTTGATCATGGGTCTTCAGAATATACACACAAGTATACCGCGAGTAGTCGTCAATAAATGTTGCGAAATAACGCGCCCCCGGCGAACGGCTTGTTAATTGGCCCACAAATGTCTGAATGTATTAAGCTCAATAGTTCATATGCACGATTTTCAGACTTCTTTGGAAATGGCTTACACGAAATTTTGCACTTTGCGCAGGTCACACAGACATCGCCTTTTAAGTCAATATTTTTACAGCTTGAATTCAAACCACGAACGATCTCGTCACTTGCCATTTTCCTTATACTTGATATATTCAAGTGGCCAAGACGATAATGCCACTTCCACAATTCACTGCCACTAGCCTCTGAGTACATACACTTCTTTGTTTGTATGTCAATAGTGAACAGATCACCACACATTCTAGCCCGCAGAATTATCTTATTTTTGTTTTTTATTACGGCACTGTCAACAGCTTTCGATACTGATATAAAGTTTGTTTGCAAATCCTTAACGTACAGCACGTTAACCAGATCCACGCAAAAATTTTCGGATTTCACACACACAGTGCCAATGCCATCAGCAAACATGACATTCTCTCAGCCAGTAATATTTTTTCTCGGTGCTGTTTCAGTTCTACAAACAACGACTTGTCGCAACAATATGCGCCGTAGCGCCACTGTCCAGGCACCACATTGATCTCGATAGTTTGTCATTTTGCTGCACACTCGCCAGAACACCAAACGCACAGTTCTCTTTGCCTTCGTCATTCTTTTCTTTCCATTTGCACTGCGCAATAAAATGACCCTCTCGGCCGCATCTAAAACACTTTTTGTTTTTCTTTGAACCGTTTTGTTTCTGCGAATTTTCGTTGCTTTTGTTTTTTGTTCTCGACACGAACGCTTGCTGTACACTGTTGTCCACACTTTCTTTGTACACTTGTTGTCTCTCTCCTTCCTCTATGATTTTGACTTTCAAATCCGACAGGGACGGCAACACCTCGCGAGTCTCAATCGCAACAACAAAGTTTTCAAACGACTTGCACAGTCCCGACAGCAACAAAATTGATAGAATTTCATCAGAAATCACCACTTCGATTTCTTGTAGCTTGTCAACCAAATCGAAAAACTCTTTCACATAATTTTGCACTAGCACACCCTCCGGCATGCTCATTCGAAGCAACCTTTTAAACAGCGTAATTTTTCTCGCTGGTCCGCGTGGTTGATAGACACCGGCAAGATTCACCCATGCTTCTTTCGCTGAAGCGCAGTTTTTTATGAAATTGATCTCTGACGCCTTTACACCCAACAAAATGCATGCTAGTGCCTTTTCGTCATGAGTATCGAAGTCAGCCTTTTGCTCTGCCGTATCTTCTTCATTTTTTACCACTCTACCGCAAACAATTGGCCACAGATCGCACTGTACCAAAACGCTTTTCATTTGCACTGACCACACTGCGTAGTTCACGCCATCCAACTTTTCAATGGCGTTTAATCCATGTCCACTCATTTTTATTAATTTTTCACGTAATCACACAAAAGTAATTATAATTAATACACAGTTTCCTTTTTCACGTTCCTGGGCCCATAACCTGTTGGTTTTGTGTTTTGTGGAAGTAAAAAGGCAAACGCAGTAGATTTAGGATTATGTTTATTACACACGTATGCGTCTTGTTCTGCAAAGAGCTTGTGAGAGACTAACTAAGTATACATAAAAATAATAAGGGGATAACGCAAAAGACAAATATTCAGTGTGACCAGGTTTCATACATATAGAGTGTTGCCAAAAACTTATTCATATTTCAATACAACCCAAATGGAAAATGAAATTATACTGCTTGCGCATAAGCAGGGACATTTTTCAGCAAAGAAAACGCAGACTTTAGTAGAGAGGTCGTTTTTCATTCCAAAGCTTAAAGAAAAGGTAATTCGGTTGGTAAACAGTTGTGTGGAATGCATAATTGTGAATGCAAAAACTGGCAGAAAAGAAGGGTATTTGTCAACAATTGATAAGGACACAAGCCTTTATTGACTTATCACATTGATGACGTCGGACCAATGGAGATTACAAACAAACGATATAATCATTTGCTAGTGGTAGTTGATGGATTCAGCAAATATGTTTGGTTGTATCCAACCCGAAGTACCGGTGTTGAGGAGGTGCTGGCTAGTTTGCAAAAACAAGCCCTTATATTTGAAATCCATGCAGAATAATAACGGATAGGGGAGCAGCATTCACCTCAATTGGATTTAAAAACTATTGCGAAGAACAGGGTATTCAGCATTTGTTAATAGCGACAGGTGTACCTCGTGGAAATGGACAGGTGGAAAGAATGCACAAAATCATAGTGCCAATGCTGTCGAAACTGAGCCATGAACATCCTAACGCTTGGTATAGGCATGTAGGAAAAGTTCAACAGATTATGAATAACACTGAACCAAGAAGCACAAAAGTTACTCCTTTTAAGATATTAACAGGCATGGAGATGAGAATTCCTGATGACGTTGATCTACGAGAACTATTAAGAACATCTTTGATAGAAGAATTGGATGAACAGAGAGATGATATTCGAGATAAAGCTAAAGGAAATATTAAAAGGCTTCAGGAAGAAAATAAGAACGAGTTTGATTCAAGTAGAAAGACAGATAGGAAATACGGGATAAACGATCTTGTAGAAATAAAACGTACCCAGTATGGGGTTGGTCTTAAACTGAAAGGCAAGTACTTAGGACCGTACAAGATAATCAAGATTAAGAAACATGGAAGGTATAATGTCGAAAAACTGGGAGATTCTGAAGGTCCATGCAACACCACTACTGTATCTGAGTTCATGAAACCTTGGGTATATCCATTCGGGACGAATGAGACATCAGGAAGGCCGAATGTGGGAACCAGTTCTGAGGAGCCAATTGCTAAAAGAACTAGGAGTGGTTACTCTTTGGAATCTGGGCACACTAAGAAATAGGCATGTGTCGAGGGAAGTCGTCTGGAGAAATTGAAGTACACAACACGTAATTCTGTGGAACTAAGCTAATAAACGAAGCGAACAAGTTTAAACGTATTATTAATCACCAATGTTTTAATTTATAAGCACTATATTTACTATTTTAAATAAACTATGAATCTACATAAATTCAACTAAGTTGAAATTTTCAATCATAGTTACAGTATCCACTATTGTTATAGATTTGAATAAAAATAATTTTTGATTCCAACTAAAGTAATGGAAAAACACAAAAGTGCATTATTTGATGGAAAATTTTTCCAAATAGATGCCTCTTTATCAACGGACGCAGTATCGGTGGCCCTTTGTACACGATGCCAAATGCGTATAAGAGGTCATTATTCAAGTTCTTCGAATTTTATAAGCCATTTAAAAAGAAAACATTGCGATAATGTATACTCGGAACACAAGGAACACATGCAAATCAACAGACGTCGTCGTTTCCATTGCGATGATGAAGACACTAATAGAGAAGGACACAAAGATAAAAAGTGACGGCTTTTTTGACTTTGGATCAGATTCAGAAGATATAAACTGCTTAAATTCCCAAAGGAGCTTGTCTACTTCTTTAATGGATACATTTTTATCCGAAAGAGATAAGGATATCAGCTTACTTAATAAATATCCGTCATTAAGAAGGTTTTTAAAAAATATAATACTCCCATGCCGTCGTCTGGACCTGTGGAAAGAATGTTTTCTTTGGCTACATTGTTCAACACACCCAGATCAAACAGGACTTCCGACGATTTGTTTGAAAGCCGCGCGTTATGATGAAGGCTAATATGACACTATTAAATAAAGTATAAACCATAAATTGCTTTATCAAAATCTTTTATTTATATATTATTAAATTAGCAATAGTAAATTTCAATCAAGTTGAAAATTTAATTAAGTTGGATTTAATCAAGTAAAATTTAATCAAGTTGAATTTAATCAAGTTGAGTTTTAGTCATGAGTAAAATTCAACTTTACCGAATAACTAAATAGTTAAATTTTAAACTTCAAATCATTCTAAAAAGTTAAGTTGATCAACTATTCATTTTCAACTTTCAATCAAGTTGAAAATATCCCAACTCTGCTACCGGGTGTAGGTACTTACAGTACTACCGGGTGTAGGTACTTACTGTTCTACCAACTGGAGGTACTTTTGTGCTACCGAAAGTTCTCGGTACTTACTCCTGCCTAGTGAAGCGATGAGGTAGCGATTGGTTACCCCCAAAGGACATACCCAGCAAAAATAAGCTCTGAAACGCATTGCTGGTGGATTGGCAAGCAGTACCGATGGCTACCAGTAAGTACCAAAGTCGGCACCCATGTACTAGTACAGCGAACTGAAGGGAACCGACAGATCGAATTCATCAAAGGTGAATCAAACGAAGTACAAACAACATGATATTTTCACAAAACCAAATATAAAATCATCTACAAGGAAATGACAATCGAGCATGCCAAAAATCTTATTAAAGAATACCTACGCACAAAAAATAGTGTAATATATTTCGAAAAAGAAATTGGTTTCTTAAATTCCAAAATGCATTTAAAAATCATCAGTCCGAAAATTTGACAAAATTAATGAGAACTTACAAAAAGTTGATAGATATTCAAACATTTGCAGAATTCAAGCAATTTTTAAGTCTCACAGAGATTTACACCCAGATATTGAGAAAACAATACCACTTTTTAACAAAAAATTTTACTATCTGATTACAAAAACTAATCCACAATATTAACGAATGTGAAATATGCAACAATTACAAAAACTTAACACAGAAATACAAAACTTGCTTACGAGATATCATAAGTTTTTTAGTCCAAGAAAAATTTGTCATCGATTTCTACATGGTTGACAATAAACCATTCTTATCTTGTATCGACGTATCATTCGAAATACGGAGCTTTAATCGAAGAAAATGGTATAGATTGGTTTAGAAACCAAACGAAACCAAACCCTACTAAAAATATTCAATGAAATGGGTAAACTGAAATGAAAACAGATAATGACTCAAATTTTATTACTTGTAGTTATGTAATAATTACTAACTAACTAACTAAGTAAAAATGGAGTTTCAGATGTCGAACGATTTCACAAGACAGTCAATGAAAAATTGAGAATCATCAGCAGTGAAACCGATCAAGAAAGCAAAATAAATAAATTTGAAACAATCCTATATATCTACAATCTCAGAGCTAAACATAATACTACAGGAAGAACACCTGCAGATATTTTTATTTACGCTGGAACACCAGAATATAATACCCAAAACAACAAAATAAACGAAAGTGGAAAATTGAACAAGAATATAATCAAATTTGAAGTTGACACTAGTTACAGACAATCACCTTTAGTAAGAGTACCACTAACCCTTTCAAAAAGACGGAGAAATTACCCAAATCGACGAAAAACATTACGAAGAAAAAGAACAGAGGAAGAAAAATTACACATTATAAAGCCAAATTTAACTGGAAAAGCCATTGAACTGTGCCGAAGTTTTTATTACGCCGAATATATAGATATCAGATATTTTAAATTTTAAATCATTGATAATAAATAATAGTAAGTTTCCGCCTCAATCGTGGTGTCTATGGCAACTCATATGCTATAGTCATCCGATTGTGATAAAATCTTCCAGAATTGTATTACCAAGATTAATGACGCTACGATGGAGAATAAAAAGTTTTTCCCACTAGAACTAGATTTTTGACCGACCGTTTATTTAACAGCTATATGTTATATTCATCCGATTTTATCAATTTTTTCACAAATATTGGTGACGCTACAATAGAAAATAAAAAAGTTTTTCTCACTAAGACTTATTTTCCGACCAATCGTTCCTATGGCAGCTATAAGATATAGTCGTCCGATCCGGCCGGTTCCGACATATTAGTTGCGTGCAGTAAAAAGAGACTCTGTGCAAAATTTCAGCTCGATAGCTTTAAAACTGAGAGACTAGTTCGCGTAGAAACAGACAGACAGACGGACAGACAGACACGGATAGACAGACAGACTTACGGACGGACAAGCGGAAATGAACTCAGCTCGTCGTCCTGATCAAGAATATATAGTTTATGGGGTCGAAATGAATATTTCTATGTGTTACAAACTTCGGGCAAAATTAATATACCTTTTCAAGTGTATAAAAAGGAAAGGAAAAACTAATGAAAGCAAATACGATAATTCCAGATCATCAACAGTCGATCACCAGAGCCAAGAAAATTCAGCTTAATCTTACATCATGTTTGATACTATTCCTAATAAAATGATTTATTCAAAAAGCAAATTGCCAAAGCCTCGAAGTAAACCCCATTCAAGCAAAGAATGGTTATTTAATTTTCAAAACAGGAGAATTGGACTTACCAGTAAATACCATTATCTGTCAGTAAATATAACAAAAACCGAACAAACCTATGAAAACTTGTTACATCAATCAAAGAATTTAAAAATCTTACCCAAATAAAATACTTAATACAAAAACTAGAAAGGGAAATGAATGGAATCAGAATCACAAAACGCAACAAAGAGGTCTTTCAAATTTCGTGGGACAGCCTTCAAATACTTATTTGGAACCCTAGATCAAGAAGACAAGGAAGAACTAAAGCTTAAAATAAGCAACTTATCAGAAAACAGTATCCAAACAAACGACTTAAGTCACATTATTGATGCAATTATCCACGGAATCAACCAAATGGATATCATTTATGAAAATGATCAAAGATTAGCTATTCTAATATTTAACTTTACAACAGTTCACGGAATACATAGAAAATTTAGGGTTAGGAATGCAACTAACCAGACTTGGTATTTTTAACCACAAATTATTAAGACACGATTCTTTAACACATATAAATTTAGAGAAACTTCTCAGCATTAAAACCTCAACTTGGGCAAAAAACCACTACAAACGAAATTTTGATTATATCCCATATTCCACGTCAAATTATTAAAACACAATTTTTTAAAAATCTTACCATTTTCAGACAATAATTACAATATTTTTAATAGAAATAATTCAATCTAGCACGATTAGGCAAGACTGAAATCGGCTTTAATGTAGTTTTCTTCTTGGATTTTCAAGAAGAAATCTGCTTGAAATCAAGAAGACTTGTGCGCTCGATTTTGAGTTTGCGAGCAAGGAGGTGAGGCGTTCGCATTGCGGAGAGCGAACGAAAAAACGAGAGCATTTCGTTCTTTCGCTCTCTGGCAACTTTGTTCTAAAATGCTTACTTTCAAGAAGATCTATTCTTGAATTCGAATAAATCATGCTTGATACAAAGACGACTAAATTTAAAACCGAGCAGATCGAGCTTAAATATGCATTTATGATTTCAGTATTTTCTTTTTGGATCTAAGAAGATTTGTAGCGTTTGGGTACTAAACTCGTCGATTAGTCGAATGACCTGCTGACTCTAGGATCTGCTCGCTTTCGCTCATTAGACCTGGCTATGGAGGACTTGGGGGGTGCACTTATAGCTCTGCTCTTGCTCAGCTCACCGGATGGGGTGGGGTTCTTTCTCATCCTACCATAGCGGACACACCACAACAATACTAAGTGCACTTTCAAAACAATAAAATCTACTAATCCTGGATCGGAATGTTCCGCAAATATTAACAAAACTTCCACTAAAACTTATGAGAATCGGACAGACCATGAGACTAATATAAGAAAGATTGGCATTGGGATATTAGCTGTTATTTTACCCCATTCTCTACCCTCCCTTCAGGCAATACATATACAAGTTTGTGTATACCCTAGTAACATAAAACTGCTATCTAAAGTTGATTTGGCATTGGCATTTGATTCGGCGACGGACCTATTAAGAAGAGCTTAATATTTCATTTCAATTGAATTATAGTACATAGTTTTATTCTCTGCTTTCATTTCAAAATTAATCTTCAATTCTTTTCAACAAAATTTTACATCTAAACCATTATTTTTTGTTTCTTCAAATATATCAATGTAAAGTGAAGAGAAAAGTAGATATATATAAATATGAGGATCTAAGTTATTGCTTAGGCAGGGGGATCGAACGTAAATTATAAATGTATTTTCACGCCACTCTTGATCGTGATATTTATGTAATATATAAATTTGATAAAGATGACTTACGAGGAACCTGTCGTTGAGCTCAAAGATGACTTGCTGGCAAAGAAAAATAATATGACCTAAATATATTCACATGCATACTTGGCTACTATATGTATCAAAAGGTAAAAATTTATGTTCGATTTGCCTCTTTAAACTTTCGACTCTTTAACAAATTATTTTACTTTGACATGCTTAAGAATAAATTAGAAAAAAATAAAAATTAAATGGAATTAGGAAAACTTAAAGGTTACTTTAGGTTGGATTTCTTCCTTTTTCCCGTTTTGGTCAAAATGAACTGAATTAAAGCTTTAGAAGCCATTGAATTTGGGCCGTTTCGGGTCGCAGACCACTTATTTAAGAGGATGTACAAATAAACCTCTGGCCACAACTTTTCTCTAAACAAAACCTTTACAAGAGTTGTATGCATGGCCTAACACAATTATGAGAATACAAGCAGCAGGTCAAATAAGGTGGCAATGCCGGATTAGATGACTTGATCTTCCCGATCGTGTTGATCCAACTTGTTCCTAGTCTTAGGAGGATGGTGGCAGCATGTTGGCTCCAACGAAGTTTCTCCGCTAGTTTTAAGACTAGTTTGTCGACGGTAAAGCACAACTATTTAAGCCCTGCACAAGGAGGCACTGGCACTAGGCACTAAGGAAATAATAATATTAGATTTCTGCGAAAACACTATACTCATTCCGTACCAGGCCAAAATTAATAAATTGACACACTTCACAAAGTCGTTGTTCGACTGGAGCTGCGCATTGAAGAAAGATCAATCCAGTTAGAAGTTAAACCTGCAAGCACTCGGAATTTTAATCCACTTGGGTTACCGCGTGGTATTATCAAGCAGTTAACACATGGGCCGATTTTTAAGGAAAATTATCGCTCTCTGCTCGGCCCTCACGAAGCTTTGCAGCTTGCAGCCTAGGCTAACTAGCTAGCCGATATTGCCAAAAACGAAGCTAAGAATCATGCGCGGGAGGCGACGTGAATTTACAGAGTATCGTTAAGTGACGAGAATGTTCTGCGAAATTACGAATAAATCTCCAATAATAATTACAGAAGGCAACGAATCTCCGTGCACTATCTGCATCCGTTGGGGCAACTTTGAGCCCATATGGTAGTCGTGTGTAACGAACCAGTGTTCCTTGAAAATTATGATAAATTTCTCGACTTTTCTTCCAATTCAATCTGGTGAAATCCACACATTAGGTCAAGACATGAAAATTATTTAGCTCGACCTGGTTGATCAAGAATTTCTCTTATTCTCGGGAGTGGGAATTTATCAGCTAGAAGCTTTTTATTTATTTGGCGGTAGTCCACTACTAAATGCCATCTTTTCTCCGTTGACTTTGGGTACCAAGAGAAGTGGGCTGTTGTATTCAGACGTAGATGGTACAACTATGCCATCTTTAAAGCCTATTTGACACGATATTAATCTTTTCATTAATTAAATGCGAGTGAACGGTACAGCTATATTCGTTTTTGGTTCTGGATTTCTATCGCAAGTACGAACGGTCACACTTGCCACATGTGCCGGCATTTTAATAAATTTAAATTTATGATTAGCATCAGCAATAGCTATACAAATTTAATAGTTGTCATCTCTTAAATTAAAATAGTAAGAACCGATTTTTGGCACCGCTCATATCTTGCAAAGTTTGCTTGTACAAATTTTCAATATAAATAGTTTTTTTTTAAACAAAATATATATTTTAACACAATATGTTGTACAATACAATTTGGAAATTCATAAAATTTTTGGCATTCCTTTTCCATTCCATGTTCGAAGATGGAAATGCCAGGTACTTCTTGACATTCAACACATTGTCTCCTTTAAAATTTTAGAAATGGTTGACTGGTGAATTCGAATGGCCGATTGGAACGAGTTCCAACTTTCCCTTCAATTAATGATTTCGAATTATGACAATATTTGTATAAAAGAATGTTGTCATTTACTGGAGCCAAATAAAGCAATGTGATTAGTGGCCTATCTGTAGGACCAATGCAACTACGCATCAATGCTTCTGAATATGCGACTTTATCATATTTTAAATCAATTAAAATAAATTTGCGGTCATACGAAGAATAGTTTTCTTAATTTTCGTGTCCTCGCCCATGACCCCGGCAACAATATATGAGTGAAACCTGCAGTTTGGTTTCTTATTGTTATTCCACATCTTATTTATCATTAAAAATAAAGCAAAATACCTTCTTCCTCGCGTCGCAACAGCCAAGTAGCAAAAAATGTTGTTATATTTTTTATACACTTGAAAAGTGTATATTAATTTTGCCCAGAAGTTTGTAACGCATAGAAATATTCATTTCCGACCCCATAAACTATATATATTCTTGATCAGGACGACGAGCTGAGTTCATTTCCGTTTGTCCGTCCGTCCGTCTGTCTGTCCGTCTGTCCGTCTGTTTCTACGCGAACTAGTCTCTCAGTTTTAAAGCTATCGAGCTGAAATTTTGCACAGAGTCTTCTTTTTACTGCACGCAACTAATATGTCGGAACCGGCCGGATCGGATGACTATATCATATAGCTGCCATAGGAACGATCGGTCTAAGAACCAGTTCTAGTTAGAAAAACTTTTTTGTTTTCCATCGAGGCGTCACCAAACTTGGTATATGTTAGTTTTATATGCTTTCACATAATACAGGAAAAATTTATCAAAATCGGATGACTATACCATATAGCTGTCATATAAAGGGTAAGTCTAAAAACTAGTTCTAGTTAGAAAAACTTTTTTGTTTTCCATCGTAGCGTCACCAATCTTGGTATATGTTAGTTTTATACGCTTCCACATAATTCTGGAAAAATTTATCAAAATCGGCTCACTATAGCATATAGCTGCCATATAAACGGTCGTTGAAAAACTACTTCTAGTGAGAAAAACTTTTTTGTTTTCCATGGTAGCGTCACTAATCTTAGTATATATTAGTTTTATATGCTTTCACATCAATTTGAAAAAATTTTATCAAAATCGGATGACTATAGCATATAGCTGCCATAGGACCGATCGGTCGGAAAATGTGTTTTACTAAGAAAAGTTTTTTTATGGTATCAAATTTTTATTATCAATGATTTTAAAATTTTAAATATCTGATATCTATATCCTATATATTTTACCGGTTAAATCAGTTGGAGTAAAGTTTTCCAGTGTATTAAAACTTCGGCACAGTCGAAGTTAGCTTTGCCTTCTCGTTTTTTTATTATTTTCATTTAATAATATGTTTGGCGCATACAACTTCAATACCGCTCAAAATAGAAGCAAATTGGTCCCTGTCTTATCTATTTTGAGGGCTTTTCTACAAATTAATGACAAAAAATGAGTTTCAAAGTACGATTTAATGATGTCCGTCAAGATAGCGACGGACGGTTAGCGACGAATCGGAGCGATGGAATATGGAAGACGGGAGCAATTTTTATTTTTCTATTTTCCCTTTATTTAGCAACAAAATCAAAAATCTGTAAAATGCAAAATTGTTAAGAAATACATAATCTATTGATTTAATTTAATTGGGGGTGCATTTATCTATTGCAGGTATTAATAAAATCAAGTTGAAAAATCGCCTTCCCACATTTTCATTAATATCTCTGCTTACAGAGTTGGGCCAGAAATGTACGGCATATCAGATTTAAGGTCACATATTCAAGAAAAAATCCTAATAAGGAGATCAAAATCTATCCCTACGATTTAAAGAAAATCGCTTATCAGTGAACCAAGATGGAAATTTCCCCATACAAAAGAGCGCGAAAAAATCATGTATGCAAAATATACTTAAATACTTTAATCCAAGAGTTGGGCCCATCATGCACGGTATACAACCTTAAAGGACACATATTCAAGAACATATCCTGAAAGTTTAAACCAGGGACCGGATATAACAGTTACTGGTAACAGTTAAAATAGAAATTAACAGTTATATTGCAATTTTTGTAGAAAAGTTTTATATTAAGAATTATTCTTCGATTTTTATTTTACAAATTCCGAAAATACCAATTATTTTATGATTTTTATTTTATTACTCTGATCATAACAGTTATTTTTGATTTTTATAAATTTTTTACATGATAACAGTTATTGACGACTTTTTTAAATAAAAGTCATCAATAAAATTATTCAAAGACTTTTATTTTAAAAATCATAGCATAAAAGTCATTTGCATATATCGCAATAATAAAGCCATTGAGGAAAAACTTGTAAACATAATCTTAATCAGCTTGACTAGTTCGAGTAACATCAAATTAAAATTTTATTTAGTATTTAATTTTATTAGTAAAATCTTTTGCAAGGATTCGGAAGACAAATTATATCTCAAGTGTGTCAATACCTATTTTAGTGCAGAAAATCCTCTCTCAACACTTACTTGAGTAGCGGGCACGCTGTTAACAACCTTTGTCAGTTGATACAAATGGGAAAGAGCAAATTTTTTTTCTTCCTAATATTTTATTAAGTCGATGTCTATGTCAATTGGCTTAAAAACAAATACGAAGTGGGTCGTTTACTCTTGCCGAGTTGATCAAGTATATGTTTACGATTTGGTCCTCAAAGGCTCTATCATTGCGATATATGAAATGACTTCTATGCTATGACTTTTAAAATAAAAGTCTTTGAATAATTTTATTGATGACTTTTATTTATAAACATCAATAACTGTTATCATGAAAATTTTTTTATAAAAATCAAAAATAACTTTTATGAACAGAGTAATAAAATTAAAATCATAAAATAATTGTTATTTCAGGGAGTTTAAAAAAAAATCCAGAATTAATTGTTATTTTCAGTTTAACTATAAAACGCAAAATATACTGTTAAATAATGACTTTTTTGATAAAACTTATAACTGTTACGGTCCCTGGTTTAAACGCAATATATCCCTACGTTTATGAGAAACTTGCTAATCAGTTTGCACACCTTTTCTTATACATTCAACTGATAAGGCCGGTGCGCTGGTTCCGCTGCTGAAACTAGTAAAAGGAACTAGCCATATTGCAGTATGACCATGCACAATCGTCGCTATCTTTTTTGAGTTGTGCCCGACATACCTGGTATGCCAGAAGATAAATAAGATATATATTCATATTCCTGTGAAGTTTTATCAAAATCTATCCCTACGTTTTCGAGAAAATTTCATTTTTACATATTAACTACGTCTATAGAGACGCCATGCCATTGCAGTATGACCATGCATCATCGTCGCTATCTTTTTTTGAGTTGGGCCCGACATACCTGGTATGCCAGAAGATAAATAAGATATATATTCATATTCCTGTGAAGTTTTATCAAAATCTATCACTACGTTTTCGAGAAAATTGCATGTTTAGCTAACTCCAAGCTAAACTAAAGAATTTCCTTTAGGGAAAAATGCAACTTGATTGCAGACCAAACGCGGTGTTCTTGGTTCAATGATTTTCGACAACTGAATTTTTTTTCAGGCAAATGGTAAGATCTCTGCCTAGCTTCTCTGCAGCGCGCAAGCTAGCGTAGAAAGCAAAGAGAGTAATTCACAAGTTTCTCTTACATTTTATGTTTAGATACATTTCAACTACAGGCTTAACTAACTATATTCATTTGTATACATTTCATTTGCAATTTTATATGATCTGACTAAACATCGGCCGCGTTGAAGGGGACCGGCCTTCAATCTATGGGAAGTGGGGCTAGTCGCTGTATAGCGCGTTTGCAAATGCCCCTTTTTGTCCTTATTTCTGCTACTCGCACTTTGCCATCAGATCCAGCGATGACCTTAACGACGACGCCTAGGAGCCACGTTTGCGACGGAGCGTTGTCCTCGTGTATTAACACGATCGTGCCTTCCTCTAGGTTCTGCTGATCCTTGGTCCACTTCTGCTTCTGTTGTAGGCCGAGAAGGTATTCTCGAGACCAACTGGTCCAAAAGCGCTCCTTGATCGCGGACACGAGACGCCATCTGCTCAAGTAGGGCAGCTTGTCGTCGCTCACGCGTTGAGCGAATACGGGAGGCAGCACTTCGAGCGTTCTGCCTGTTATTAGATGGGCTGGGGTCACGGCTTCTACGTCGTTCGGGTTGGTGGTATCGGCCACGATCGGGCGCGAGTTCAACACCGCTTCGACCTCCACGATAACTGTATCCAGCTCGTCTCTGCTCAACAGCGCGCTGCCGATGGCCCGTATTATGAGATGCTTCGCGGACTTCACTGCGGCCTCCGATAGGCCGCCAAAATGAGGCTCGCGAGGGGGAATGAAAACGAATTCCGTTCCGCGAGAAGCCACATGATTGACCACTGCATCCTTGTGAGCAGTGAATTCCTTCCTGAGATCTTGAAGTTCTCGAGCAGCTCCGACAAAATTGGTGGCATTGTCGCAATACAAACGAGCCACAGGGCCTCGACGTCCTAGGAACCTGGAGAGACACATAATAAAAGATTTAGACGTTAAGTCATTAACAATTTCCAAATGCACAGCTTTGGTAATGAAGCACACAAAGACTGCGATATACATTTTTACAGGCGGCTTGCCGCGCAATTTCAAAGACACTTTAATTGGACCACAGAAGTCCACTCCACTGACTTCGAATGGAAACTTTCCATTAAGCCTATCAGTGGGTAAATTACCCATTATTTGGGATAATAAGCGAGGTTTGTATCGGAAACACAGTACATATACATTGGCGTACGATAGTGCTGCACGTGTTAAGTGCATTTACAATCCAGATTTTGTGTCGGAGCAAGCTGATTAATATTCTTGGTCCGGCATGATGGTTTGACCGATGCAGATGCTGTATATAGAGTTTTGTAAAAGTACAATTTTTGGGCATAAGCAAGGGATACTTGGCATCGTATGGTAAAGGAGCATTTAGCAAACGACCACCAACCCGCAAAAGAGGAAAATTTCTGTTTCCGTCTTGATGTTTCCAGATAAACGGAGTCATTTTCTGATATTATGCTTGCTGTATCGCAGCCCTTTCCAATTTGCGGAGTTCCTCTGCAAATGCGATTTGTTGAACACTGTGCACTACAGCTAAAAACGAATGATTCAACTCCTGGGCAGTGATGGCTGTGGATGAGTAGTGACCTCCTTTTCTTCCTCGAACAAATCGCAGGACGTATGAGACTATCCGCAGGACTTTTAAATATGAAGATTGGTTGGTAATCAGCGTTAATATTCGATCAGGCTCACTATCGGCCGCGATGAGAACTGTTGCTGATGTGCGTTTTTCCAAAGACGATTGCTCAACTGACAACTCAAAGTGGGGGTTTCTGGGCCAAAACTCCATTTCCTTTTCCAAGAACGTTGGTCCCCCAAACCAAAACGAATCATTCAGCTCGCTGATGGCACAACCGCGAGAGACTAAGTCAGCGGGATTTTCCTTGGTTGGTACATGACGCCAAAGGGCGTCTGATTTAAGCTCCTGAATGTCTGCAACACGATTTGCCAGAAAAGTACTCATAGTTGAAGGATGCTGCTGCAGCCAATGCAGCACTACTTCAGAATCGGACCAGAAATCGATTCGCTCCACTGGAAAATCGATGTCTTCGCTAACCGTCTCCCAGAGTTTAGCCAGCAAATGTGCAGCACAAAGCTCAAATCTGGGAATCGTCTTTGTTTTCAATGGTGCGACTCTAGACTTGGCGGAAAGCAGACGGACTGATACACTTTGACTCTGACGAACTCGAGCGTACAAGCAGCAACCATATGCTCTCGATGACGCATCTGCAAATCCATTAATTTGACATGCGTTTGCTTTGAGTTGTCCCAATGTGTCGTGGAATTGAAATTTTATCGAGCTCCAAAAAACAAGCAGCCATTATCTCCCAACTCTGCAGCAGTTCCTTTGGGAGCGGATCGTCCCAACCGAGCTTGCACAACCATAACTGTTGAAGGAGAATCTTAGATTTTGTTGTTATTGGGCTTAACAATCCAAGAGGATCATAGAGACGAGCTGAGAACGATAAAATTGAACGTTTGGTGGGGACATTGTTTGTGTCAAAGTCCATTATGGAGAACTTTAACACATCAGCATTGGGGTTCCAAGTGAGACCCAATGTCTTCGTATCTTTTAGTTCTCCGAGTGTGACAGGTGTATCCGTAGACTTGACAGCACTAAGTTGGAGATTTGATGCCCATTTAGCAAGAGATAATCCAGCTGATTCCAGGATTTCTATAAGTTCACGACATATAAGATGCAACTCCTCTGGCGTATCGACCCTGATAGAAGGTCGTCCTCATAGAAATCTCTGACTAGCACTCGTGAACCAATCGGATGAGACTTAGCATATAGCTCGCTAAGGTGCTTTAAGCAACGAATTGCTAAAAATGGAGCTGATGCTGTACCGTATGTAACCCTATTTAGACAATATATTTGAAGAGGATCTGTAGCATTCTCTCGCCACACAATCAGCTGAAACTGTCGCTGATTCTCGTCAATTTTAATTTGACGGTACATTTTCGTTACGTCCGCTGTAATTGCAAATGGTCGAAACCGAAACCGAAAGAGGGTTGAGAATAAACATGGTTGAATTGTAGGCCCAACCATCAGCAAATCATTTAACGATATATGAGATGACGATTTGCTAGATGCGTCAAACACTACTCGTAGTTGAGTCGACGTACTTTGCGGTCTTAGCACACATTGATGAGGTATGAAATAATGTGGCTCTCTCGGAATCTGGCTATCGACTAATGTCATGTGACCTAAAGATATGTACTCTTTCATAAACGAGACATACATCGCATGTACATCCGGTTGGTTTCCCAATCTTCGTTCGAGGGACAAAAATCTCCTCTTTGCTGTTTCGAACGAACGGCCTAGACCAGCTGGATTGGATTTAAATGGTAGTGAGACACTTAGCCGACCCGAGGGTTTCCGTAAAATCGATTCTCTAAACGATTTCTCGCAAAGATTCTGCTCTGGGGTGTACATTTTAGCATCAGACGCATTTGGAATTTCTTGCAACTCCCAGAATTTTTGCACTAATGCATCAAGTGGACAAGGATAATGTAAAACGCTTAACAACGAACTTGCATGTGGAGATTGACACTTTAATGACTTATATCGGCCTGATACAATCCATTCGAACACGCTGTTTTGCAAAATTGGTTTGTCGCTGCCACATTTAATGTGGCCTGAAACCATCAAATCGAAAAATGCATCTGCTCCAAGAAATAGATCAACGCGCTGAGGCTTATAGAACATCGGACTGCGAGTTGAACTTGATTAGGAATAGCCAAATCAGTAGCCTGAATTGCCCTTTCAGGTTCTTGATGCAACCGTAGTCTGGGCTGTATGCTCAGTCGATGAATTTGATTTCCCGATTCCTAGTAATCGAATCTCGTTCCTTATTCGTTGAAGCTTCAAAGAATTGTCCAAACTTTCTGTTATAAAGTTGACCTGAGACCCCGAATCTAATAACACTCTTGCGACTTGATAGTCACCGTGTTGACCCTTAATCTTAACTAAAGCTGTAGCTAGAACGACTTGATCCGTTTTATCTGACATAGCATGGTTAACAGACGATGTAGGAAGTTCCTGTTGAGTGGCTAACGCAGTTTGGGTAGGTACTGACTGAGCTGGAGCAGATTGCAATGGGTCTGATGCATATCTATGCAACAATGTATGGTGCGGCTTGGAGCAAACTCGACAATGTGACGATTTGCAAGTTGCCACATTATGTCCCACCGAGACAATTAAAGCATAATGGGAAAGTTTTAGCGAACTTGTATCTATTAGCAAGCAAATTTGTATTAAACGAGAGAGCACGAATTGATAAAATGATATTTGATTTGCAGAAAACACATTTGTGGGGATGGGATTGCTCAACTTGAGCTACTGCTAATGCTGTTTTAGAACCTTTCTTTTGTTGAAATTCTCGATTAGATTTGCCGACCTTCCCTCGCCCTGTAGACGCTTCGTCTGCTGACAAATGTTGAAATCGCTTATTAAGTGCATCTTCACAATCCGTCCATAAAGGAATTTTACTGTAGTCGAGCGATTCCTCCCAACGTGATCGCGTTCCCACATCCACCTTTGACATTACTATGTGGATAAGCATAGCATTTGCTATTTTCTTGTCGTTACCACAGACAGCAACGACTCATATATCGCTGTTACAGTATCGACCATAGACCTTAAAGCCAAAGCAGACGGACTAGATATTGAGGGTAGCTCAAACAGTTTGAAATACTTTCGAAGAAAATTAAGCAATCATTGTCGTACACTTTTTCAAGCACGCTAAGGCCTTCGGATAGTTACTCTCGAACCGAAGGCTTTGACCGTACCTAGTGCTTCCTTTTTAAGACATGCGAGTAGATGGTTAAACTTTCTACATTTTGTTAACATGTCATCATCATCGACTAAGCTTTCGAACAACCCTATGAAGTTTTTATACTCTGAGTAGGTCCCACTAAATTTTGGCAACTTCATTTGTGGCAGTTGTCTGTCTGAAAAATCGATCCGTTTAAAGTAGAGTTTGCTACGGATTTTTACATTGGATTTGCAACATCACGCTATGGAGTTCCTCTGATAGATTTCAGCAGAGCCTTAGTAGTCACACACACAAATCTTCCAATTCTTCACAAAATGATAAACTAAGTTATTTTATCCAATGCCCACTGTACCTTCAACGCCTTTTCCACATACTCGTTCAAGATTTCAGTACGATATTCCAATTGAAACGCGTCCATTGAAATGGTTCCAGTGCTTATGGAGTTTTTAATACGCGATATGTTAGCAAATAATACTTCTCGCTCTTGAAGCAAGTTAATTTCATCATCATCTTTTATAAAGGAAGTGTTTCCGTTACGCTTTTTTGACATGATAAATTTTATGTATGCTTATAACAATCACCTTTATATAAAGCAACCCTCGTCACGTCTATCTATGTGTATAAATGCTCCACAGTTGTATAAATATGAATAGCCCAAAAGAACATAACCAAAAGGAATGAAATAATAACTGCTGATGCAGCAGCCAATATATATGTGCACACACAATGCCCGTTTAACTATTATTTTTTTTTTGCGCAGGCGTAGCAACGGCACTTTAACCAACACAATTGTGCTTGTGTGTGTGCGCTAGTTATTACTGCAATGAAGAGTCACCCTCAAATAACCTTCAAACTACCTTTGGAATTAGATGTA
Source organism: Lordiphosa mommai (assembly GCA_018904225.1). NCBI lineage: Eukaryota > Metazoa > Arthropoda > Insecta > Diptera > Drosophilidae > Lordiphosa > Lordiphosa mommai. The sequence goes on along the minus strand of JAEIFT010000367.1, from coordinate 73,096 downwards.
TGCACAATGTACATATGTGCAATTTATTTATTTTTACCACTTTAAGACCGGGATCAAACTTCCGTCTTCAATAGTCCCATGGATCTATTAAGTTTAATAAATAAGACTTGTTACCTTATTATGAGAGCTGGCCAGATGCCCTTTGCAATGCTGGCAACAATCCATGTATCCAGCGACAACAACAAGAATAGAGTACTCGACTTGAGACCGAATTGTCCAATCCAAACGTCCAAGCAAGTCCAAATGTAAACCTGTTTCCAAGTCAAGTTTACAACAATATGAGCAGCCGTAGTTTCCAATAATCCAAGATCCGCGATGGGTCCGCCCGGGGAGGCAAAATGTTTAGCTAACTCCAAGCTAAACTAAAGAATTTCCTTTAGGGAAAAATGCAACTTGATTGCAGACCAAACGCGGTGTTCTTGGTTCAATGATTTTCGACAACTGAATTTATTTTCAGGCAAATGGTAAGATCTCTGCTAACAGCAGCGCAAGCTAGCATAGAAAGCAAAGAGAGTAATTCACAAGTTTCTCTTACATTTTATGTTTAGATACATTTCAACTACAGGCTTAACCAACTATATTCATTTGTATACATTTCATTTGCAATTTTATATGATCTGACTAAACATTGCATTTTTCCATATTAACTACGTCTATAGAGACGCCATGCCATTGCAGTATGACCATGCATAATCGTCGCTATCTTTTTTTGAGTTAGGCCTTACTACCTGGTATGCCAGAAGATAAATAAGATATATATTCATATTCCTGTGAAGTTTTATCAAAATCTATCCCTACACCCATAAAAATTCGTATCAATATTAATTTGATAAGCGTTGTCTCAAATTGAAACTACAACCAGTATCTTTTTTTTGTATCAATATAATTAAAAAACGTATCAAATTAACTTGAACCTATGCCTATTAAATTGTTACGTAAAAGTATCAATTCGAAACTCACACATTTTCGATGTTATCGAGAACTAGTTCGATGTTATCGAGTACTAGTTCGTAAAATCGAATTGTCATACTGCTGGCACTTGTAATTCTCAAGTTGTTATTCAGCTCATTGATGATATAAATAGGGCACTTGATAGTGAGCGACAAATGCGCAGCAGCAAGAAGGAGTCTAATGAGAGATACGGCATACTTGAAACAGTCTGTATTCCTCTCACCAATATTTGCCCTTGCCGTCTTGCGATAGACCCGTTAAACACACCGGCTAAATTATCGCAATAAAAATTCAGAAAAATTACAATTTACGATATTTTTTATTTATTATTGCCAAATTGTTAAAGGCTAGTTTCAAAATGATACAAAAAAGTTTCAAATTGATACTTTAAAATTACTACAAAGAAATGTCATTCTGATACAAATTTGTATCATTTTGATAACATCGAAAATATTGTTTTGATACTATCGAATTATCAACTTGATACTTTGAGTATTGAGCATAATTCGATACTCAATAGTTTCAAATTAATGACTAAATTGTGTCGTTTTGATGATTACTTTTTTTTGGGTGCAGTCAGTAGTCAATGTAAGTAGTTCAAGTAGCTATTGCCACCTCCAGAACTGCAGGGTTGTAATAATTTATGGGTCTTTCTGTGATAGCAATGTATCTTTGGTTATCCTCATGTAAAATTCGTTTAATTTGATCTTTCATTTTTGCAATTTTATGTTTGGCTCTTTTATGTTGTTAAGCCAAACCAAAGGCAATATTAATAGCATCTGTAGTTAGGGAAAAAGTTGTTTCAAAGTTTGGGTATGTCTGTATTGGATCTGACATGATAAGCATTTTTAGTTTTTCATGCGAACTTGTCCCTCCGTTTTAAGGCTATCGAGCTGAAATTTTGCACAGAGTCTTCTTTTACTGCATGCAACTAATATCTCGGAACCGGCCGAATCGGATGACTATATCATATAGCTGCCATAGGAACGATCGGTCCAAAAAATAGTTCTAGTTAGAAAAACTTTTTTGTTTTTTATCATAGCGCCACTAATCTTGGAATATGTTAGTGTTATATGCTTCCACATAATTCTAAAAAAAATGTATCAAAATCGGATGACTATATCATATAGCTGCCATAGAAACGGTCGGTCAGAAAACTAGTTCTATTGAGAAAAACTTTTTTGTTTTCTATCGTAGCGTCCCCAATCTTGGTATATATTAGTTTTATATGATTTCACATAATTTTGAAAAAATTAATCAAAATCGGACCACTATAGCATATAGCTGCCATAGGACCGATCGGTCGGAAAATGTGTTTTACTAAGAAAAGTTTTTTTATGGTATCCTATTTTATTATCAATGATTTAAAATTTTTTAATATCTGATATCTCTATCCTATATATTTTACTGTTTAAATCAACTGGAGTAAAGTTTTTCAGTGTATTAAAACTTCGGCACAGTCGAAGTTAGCTTTGCCTTCTCGTTATTTTAAAAATTTTAAAATAAAAATTGCAGGGACCGTAACGATTATAACTTATAAAATAAATCTCTTGATAACAATTATTTCTTGATTTTTGTGCAATTGCTCATGAAATAACTATTAATTTTTAAAATTTTTTAAAACTCAAGAAATAACTATTAATATTTAAGCATCAAAATAAAAAATCACAAATAAGAGTTATTTACGGATTTTAAAATAAAACTCAAGAAATACCGATTATTAATGAATTCAAAAAATAAAAATCTTAAATAAGAGTTATTGAAGGATTTTTAAATATAACACATGAAATAACTATTATTTTTGGGCATTAAAATAAAATCTGAAATAAGAGTTATTTTATGATTTTTTAAATTAAACTTACAAAAACTGATTATTTTTGAGTAAAAAAATATAAATCTAATATAAGAGTTATTTAATGATTTTAAAAAATCTAAAAAAATAACGATTATTTTTGATCAAAAAAATAAAAATCTAAAATAAAAATTATTATATGTTTTATTTTTTCCTCAAAATAAAAATCAAAATCAAATAACAGTTTTTTTTAGAAGATGTATGTGGCCATGATTGCATATGGGTTAAAACTGAAGGTACAGCAACCACTCAAGCCAATTTGAAAGAAAAAAAAAATTGGTCACAAAAAATATTTTCTACGTTTATTTCGTTTTAGTGTTTGTCTTGTGTGTAATCTAATCTAGCACCTACGCTACCGATTTGAAAAAGGGAATTTTCATGGTTTCACTAATGACTGGTTTTTTTCAAAGTCATCAAAACATAAAAAAAAATTGTATTTGTGTTAAATGTTTACTAGTTTCTGTTTGTTAACGACTTTTCTAATTAATAAAACTGAGGTATTATAAAAGAAAATGGAGGACAACTTACCACCGACGTTTAAATACCCCTGCAATTTCTTTAATTTTTATAATGTGAGGTTTTCCCAATTTTATAACAAAAATTTTATTCGCTTAATGCAATGCAAGTTGAACAATTTCCTAAGCTGAATAGATTGCGCCTTTTCTGTGTCCATTTGGCTGACCAAGTCAATACTCGATTGTTGTATGGGAGCTATTCGATATATCAAAGAGGCAATTTATATAAGATGCCGCACTTCATACAAACTCCCAAATTTTTTTATTAAGGAATTGCTGCGATTTCAACGTGGCCTAGCCAATCCAGTGTCCAATCGATTTGTGTGAGACAGCAAACGCTCTCTATAACGATTTGAGTACGCCGCGATGCTTAAACAAACAGTGGGAGTTCCCAAATCCTGTAAATAGTAGAATTGCAAGCAAAGCCGTACTCACATCTTAATTCTTTCAATTGTGGGATTGTACGCCGTCCCCTAGCACCTAATTAAAAAGTCTGATTTTGGCTTTGAGGGACAGATCGCTCTCCGCCGAAGAAGCCAATCCATTTTTCGAAGTTTTAAGCGGGCAGAGCTACAGACCCTTTAACATGAGGACAGACGGACTCAGCTCGTTGGCCTGATCAAGAATATATATAGTTTATGGGGTCGGAAATGAATATTTCTATGCGTTACAAAATTCTGGGCAAAATTAATATACACTTTGCAAGTGTATAATTATCATTGCGACCAATTTTTTTATCTTCAAAATTGGCTTGAGTGGTTGCTGTACCTTCAGTTTATACCCATATGCAATCATGCCACATACATCTTCTAAAAAAGCTGTTATTTGATTTTGATTTTTATTTTGAGGAAAAAAATAAAAATCATATAATAATTTTATTTTTAGATTTTTTATTTTTTTGATCAAAAAATAATCGTTATTTTTTTAGATTTTTTTAAAAATCATTAAATAACTCTTATATTAGATTTATATTTTTTTACTCAAAAAATAATCAGTTTTTTGTAAGTTTAATTTAAAAATCATAAAATAACTCTTATTTCAGATTTTTATTTTAATGCTCAAAAAATAATAGTTATTTCATGTATTATATTTAAAAATCCTTCAATAACTCTTATTTAAGATTTTTATTTTTTGAATTCATTAATAATCGGTATTTCTTGAGTTTTATTTTAAAATCCGTAAATAACTCTTATTTGTAATTTTTAATTTGATGATCAAAAATTAATCGTTATTTCTTGAGTTTTTAAAAATATGTTAAAAATTAATCGTTATTTTTAAGAGTTATCAAAAAAATTCAGAAATTTGTAAATCATGGTGCAAATGGACAGATATGCCATCTGGGATTTGATTGGTATATTTTCCACTCTCATAGAGTGATGATGAGCGAATGATTTTTTTGATGAAAAAAAAAAAATAATCGTTATTTACGGTCCCTGAAAAATTGATTTTAAATATCTCTAGAACCAAGCGGTGCAACATAAAAGTTTAAATATATATAATATCTACGATTCAATACCTTTTCTTCGATATATTAAATGTCCTTAAAGTTTTTATTTATTCTATTTTACAAAAAACATCTTAAATTATAGCTGGCTAACTTAATTACAATTAACAAATTTATACAAAATATAATTTTCTTTCTTAGTATTTTTCAACATGGTTTTATAAAAACCGTCCGTTGAATTGAACCTAATTTGAAAAGCCCGCATACGTAGGTAATGCCTAAAAGAGTTCGCTAAGGATTTTATTACGGTATTGCTTTGCCTCTTTGATGAAAGCGGCAAGAGCTATCCAGTTTTCTCCGTTGAGCAGGCTATAAAATTCAATTTCCGATAGAAAAGGACGCTGAAAGTGTGCCATACGAATCTCCTTTAGAATGGGGCAGATTCCTACAAAGTGAACCACATCTTCCTTGGTGCACATATTGCAGAGGGTACAGTTCTTCTGCGTGTTACTCCTGTGTGGTTGGCAGTTAAGGCTAAGTGTTTCACATCTCGTCCTGAAGATAGCGCTGATTCTGTCAACCCCCACACTGTCAGAAAAGTAGTTTTTCACTCCGAGGTTAAGTATGAGGGATTTATACTGGTTTCTTTCGGTGCTCCTTTTTGCTTGTGCAATAAATCCGTTCCTTTCTACTTCACATATTTTGGAGATGATTTGGGCTTTGGTTTGTTGCCAAAGAATATGGTTACCAAAATTGATGTTAACTCCGCAGTCATTTGAGATGCTATCCCATCTTTCAAAGAACTGGGACCTTTCGCTCAGAAATTGATTGGTTATGATCTTGGGCAGTCTTGAACTTTCCATATTCATTATCTTGTTTATGTAGTTGAAATGGGTTTCGAGCGTGTACGTAAAAAGCGTGGGCAGACCAGTTTCGATGAATATTGCGTAGTTTGGAGAAGTTTGCGGGAGTCAAAATACTTTTTTAATGAAGAAGATTAGTAGCCGTTCAACATGTTCATAAGATGTGTGACCCCATACTTGAGAAGCATAGCACAGGATTGATCGTACTGCTGCTTGAAATACTGCATATTTTGTGCTAGATTTGACGTTTTTCCTACTAAGCAGAGTTTTCCATGACGCGTTGATAGCCACTTTTGCATCTTTCAACTTCTCACAAAGGTGGACTTTAAAGGACATATTGTGGGACAGTAACACTCCGAGTTATTTGTAACGCTTCAGCTTTTCGAGGATAACGCCGTCTATCGTCCAATCATCTGCACGTGCGTAACGACCTCCACCCTGTCTAATTACCATGATTTTAGACTTATCCGTATTGATTGGAAGGCACCAGAATCTGCAATATTCGTGAAGCTTATCGATCATTTTCTGAAGCATTTGCGGGGAATCGGCAAAGAGGCACATGTCATCGGCATACATCAACGTTTTAAATTGTTGTTCAGCAAAGGAAATTCTGCCTGGTAGGGCCTGTGTTAATAAAATAAAAAAACGAGAAGGCAAAGCTAACTTCGACTGTGCCGAAGTTTTAATACACTTGAAAAACTTTACTCCAACTGATTTAACCGGTAAAATATATGTAGGATATAGATATCAGATATTTAAAATTTTAAAATCATTGATAATAAAAATTTGATACCATAAAAAAAACTTTTCTTAGTAAAACACATTTTCCGACCGATCGGTCCTATGGTAGCTATATGCTATAGTCATCCGATTTTGATAAATTTTTTTCAAATTGATGTGAAAGCATATAAAACTAATATATACTAAGATTAGTGACGCTACCATGGAAAACAAACAAGTTTTTCTCACTAGAAGTAGTTTTTGAACGACCGTTTATATGGCAGCTATATGCTATAATGAGCCGATTTTGATAAATTTTTCCAGAATTATGTGAAGCGTATAAAACTAACATATACCAAGATTGGTGACGCTACGATGGAAAACAAAAAAGTTTTTCTAACTAGAACTAGTTTTTAGACTTACCCTTTATATGACAGCTATATGGTATAGTCATCCGATTTTGATAAATTTTTCCTGTATTATGTGAAAGCATATAAAACTAACATATACCAAGTTTGGTGACGCTACGATGGAAAACAAAAAAGTTTTTCTAACTAGAACTGGTTCTTAGACCGATCGTTCCTATGGCAGCTATATGATATAGTCATCCGATCCGGCCGGTTCCGACATATTAGTTGCGTGCAGTAAAAAGAAGACTCTGTGCAAAATTTCAGCTCGATAGCTTTAAAACTGAGAGACTAGTTCGCGTAGAAACAGACGGACAGACGGACAGACGGACAGAGACGGACGGACGGACAAACGGAAATGAACTCAGCTCGTCGTCCTGATCAAGAATATATATGGTTTATGGGGTCGGAAATGAATATTTCTATGCGTTACAAACTTCTGGAAAATTAATATACACTTTTCAAGTGTATAATAAAGTGGGCTTAAGATACATCCCTGCTTGACTCCACAGTTAGTATCAAACCAATCAGATAGTCTGGAGCCGTTCCAAACCGAGGCTGTATTTTTGTCAATATTACCTTGTGCATTTTGGTAGATAGCCCAATGTTGCTCAGTTTGTAGAACAGACTTCTTCTATTCACTGTATATGTATAGCTTTTTTTTGGACTGCAGGTAAGACTGAGCCATTGATGTCAGGACGAAGATGCTATCGACAGTTGAATAACCCTTTCGAAAGCCCGTCTGAAATTCACTTAATAATTCCGAATGATTTACCCATTCGGTTAGGCGGGAAAGTAGCACTCCGGTAAAAATTTGCATTATAACGTTTAAGCAAGATATTCCTCTGTAGTTGCTGGCATTCGATGGGTCTCCTTTTTTAAAAATTGGAAATATAATGCTCCGTTTAAACGAGTCAGGAAAGGACCCGTTATTGAACATATGATTGTAGACGAATGTTAGCAGTTCTATGAAGTTTAAATTCCATAGTAGTTGCTTAAAAATGCTGAGCTAATGTCGGTGCGTCAACTTTAGTTTGCAAATGGTTGGATTTCTATTTACAGATTTTAAGATTGACCAGTACGTTTTTGAATTACGAGCATTGTATAGCTCCAATTCCAGCTTTAAATAATATTCGTGTTGTTTAATATTACATATGGCCTTATATTCTTTATTGGCTTGGTGGTATTTCCTTTTGAGTCTTGCGTATTGTCCTTCCTATACTGATTTAATCGATGAACAACCAAGTCTCTAAATTGCATACACATTGAGTCAAACCATGCTTGCTTATTAGGCATACTTCCCCTTTGTCTGCATAGTTTCTGCTGCTTTTACTATCAACTTTGTAAGCTCGTTTGCAGTGTCAATATTATGCTCGGCGCTGTGGCGATGACGCTCCACTCCTTTATCAAGCTCGGTAACGTAGTTTCTCTCTTTTCTCTGATTCCAGCGAAGTTTTGGCACTAATGTTGATTTAGAGGTTACTGAAGAAACGTTAGTTAGCTCAAAAGTCACAACAAGTGGCAGATGATCCAAGAAAATTTGTCCATCGACAGACATATCGGTGAAGACTTCCCGCCACTGCCCTTGCATTAAAGCAGTAGTCGATTGTAGAGCAAGCGTTTCCTCTAACAAAGGTGAATTCTCCTTCCTGCTCACTCTTGGTACGGCCATTTACGAGGTTCATTTGCATGGACTCACACATTTCAATTAGCTTGCGACCTCTTCTATCAACAACACCGTCTTTGGCACATCGAGCAGTTTTTGCTAAATCTGTGGCGAGTTCGTACGATTGTGTGACTACCTGTTACGTACCAATACGTGCGTTGCAGTCTCCAATGACCATGATATTATTGCAGTCGGACGTCAAACAGAAGTCATACACAGTCTCATAATCTTGGACCCATCGATTGCAGTTTATGTATACAGGGAAAATTATAAGTTTTTCGGAACTTTTAATTTCAATTTCAATATTGTGACAATTCTGCAGGTGCCATCCAGAAAGAGGTATAAAAAAACCTTACCCTGAGAAACGGGTATATCGAAGTCGAGCAGGGCCGACTTCAACTTACGCTCTCGTTTTCTACTGAACCGATTGCTTTCAAATTTTAACAGGCTGTTCTACATATATATAGTTCTCGACGGAACTAACGAAAATTTTTTTCACCCCTAACTTTTTATTTTACAACCCTTTCTTTGCTAAAATAAAAGGAGTTTTTTTTTCCTAGTCCGCCATTTTGTTATTTACCCTTGAAATTTAACTTCTTTAGTTCCGACCAGAATGAATGAATGAATGACCATGTCTATAGATTAAGAATAATCAATAATATTTTTTTTCAGATAACATCAAGAGCCAAAATCACCCGGGCCATCCACGTGCATTTTTTTTGAGGTTCCAACTTCGAGTGACAATAATAATAGTAATAAACTATTAATTTTGCCAAATTAATTTGTTTTATATTTTCAATATGTAAATAAAAACACTCCAAATATTCAAGATAATTCATTTTTATTTTCCTAAAAAAAACCACCCTCCAAAGACGTCATGAAAATAGGCATAAGTTACCAGACTACTACCTTAAATACAATTGTAACACTTAGATGCAATATGAAAACATAAATACCCCGCTCAAATGGAATATGATCGATCACTTATATGTATGGCAATTGTGCAGTGTCATCAATATCCAATGCGCCACCAACGCACTTACACATGCACACTAGAGTGTCCCCCTAACGCTATATTCTCACCCCCTGTAGTGTCCACTTTCCTACAGGGTCGCCAGTCAAATTTCGTATCACTACTTTTGCTTTGTTTTTAATTGTTTGATATAACGTTAGAAGAACGAAAAATCTAAGCAACTACTCTTAGGTCACCTTGGATTCGCATCAGCGCATCATACGATTGCACCGTTCTTATCTGACGTCTGTAAGCTAGCATCGGCTTAAGCAAGCATAGCTTAGCGAAAGTACAGACAGTAAGCAAATGTCTTTTGGTCAGAGCGCAACATATATTAAATTGACCTTCCGTATCGGCTTCGTAAACGATAAAGAAAATAAAGCCACGCGGAAATTACATAAGTCCCAACTAGCTAGATCCGAATTGGAGCATATATATATATAGTAGTAGTAGTAGTTTTTTATTTATTCTATTTTTACAAAAAAACATCTTAAATTATAGCTGGCTAACTTAATTACAATTAACAAATTTATACAAAATGTAATTTTCTTTCTTGTATTTTGCAACATGGTTTTATAAAAACCGTCCGTTGAATTGAACCTAATTTGAAAAGCCCACATTCGTAGATAAATGCCTAAAAGAGTTTATCGGTATTGCATAGCCTCTTTGATGAAAGCGTCAAGAGCTATCCAGTTTTCTCCGTTGAGCAGGCTATAAAATTCAATTTCCGATAGAAAAGGACGCTGAAAGTGTCCAGACCTTTAGAATGGGGCATATTCCTACAAAGTGAACCACATCCTCCTTGGTGCACATATTGCAGAGATTGCAGAGATAATGCCTAAAAGAGTTCGCTAAGATTTTATTGCAGGTATTGCATAGCCTCTTTGATGAAAGCGGCAAGAGCTATCCAGTTTTCTCCGTTGAGCAGGCTATAAAATTCAATTTCCGATAGAAAAGGACGCTGAAAGTGTCCAGTCCTTTAGAATGGGGCATATTCCTACAAAGTGAACCACATCCTCCTGGTGCACATATTGCAGAGGGCAGGTCCTTCTGCGTGTTACTCCTGTGTGGTTGGCAGTTAAGGCTTAGTGTTTCACATCTCGGCCTGAAGATAGCGCTGATCCTGTCAACCCCCACACTGTCAGCAAAGTAGTTTTTCACCCGAGGTTAAGTATGAGGGATTTATACTGGTTTCTTTCGGTGCTCCTTTTTGCTTGTGCAATAAATCCGTTCCTTTCTACTGCACATATTTTGGAGATGATTTGGGCTTGGGTTTGTTGCCAAAGAATATGGTTACCAAAATTGATGTTAACTCCGCAGTCATTTGAGATGCTATCCCATCTTTCAAAGAACTGGGACCTTTGCTCAGAAATTGATTGGTTATGATCTAGGCAGTCCTGAACTTTCCATATTCATTATCTTGTTTATGTAGTTGAAATGGGTTTCGAGCGTGTACGTAAAAAAGCGTGGGCAGACCAGTTTCTAAATACTTTTTAACGAAGAAGATTAGTAGCCGTTCTACATGTTCATAAGATGTGTGACTGCTGCTTGAAAGACTGCATATTTTGTGCTAGGTTTGACGTTTTTCCTACTAAAGCAGAGTTTTCCATGACGCGTTGATAGCCACTTTTGCATCTTTCAACTTCTCACAAAGGTGGACTTTAAAGGGACATATTGTGGGACAGTAACACTCCGAGGTATTTGTAACGCTTCACCTTTTCGAGGATAACGCCGTCTATCGTCCAATCTTCTGCACGTGCGTAACGACCTCCACCCTGTCTAATTAACATGATTTTAGACGTATGGATTTGAAGGCACCAGAATCTGCAATATTCGTGTAGCTTATCGATCATTTCTGAAGCATTTGCGGGGGAATCGGCAAAGAGGCACATGTCATCGGCATACATCAACGTTTTAAATTGTTGTCCAGCAAAGGAAATTCCCGCCTGGTAGGGCCTGTGTTATGTCATCGACATAGAGCGAAAATAAAGTGGGCTTAGGATACATCCCTGCTTGACTCCACAGTTAGTATCAAACCAATCAGATAGTCTGAGCCGTTCAAACCGAGGCTGTATTTTTGTCACACAGCTGAAATATTACCTTGAGCATTTTTGGTAGATAGCACAATGTTGCTCAGTTTGTAGAATAGACTTCTTCTATTCACTGTATCAAATGCAGCCTTAAAGATATATAGCTTTTTTTGGAATGCAGGTAAGACTGAGCAATTGATGTCAGGACGAAGATGCTATCGACAGTTGAATAGCCCTTTCGAAAGCCCGTCTGAAATTCACTTAATAATTTCTAATGATTTACCCATTCGGTCAGGGGAAAGTGCACACACAAAAAAAAAACGTTGAAATCCGACATTTTTCATTGGTAAATCCTCAAATTTCCCATTTTGTTTTTCGCCAACAATTTTCATTATTTCAAAAATAAATGGTTTCCACCTTGATTTTCAAAATTGTTTCCATTTGATTTTAAAGTGTTTTACTTTTTGAAATAAAAAAAATAAAATTTTGTGAAACAGTTTTCTCTAGTGGGGGGTTGTGTGTGTTTTTTGCACACACCAACAACCAAACCTTTAAAACAAAGTCAGTCTTTCCCCGATGCTGAGAAACTTGGAATTCGTTTGTTTCTGAAATTTTTTATTTTTAATATTATTAAATCTTTACCTTGTCTGGGACTCGAACACACGACCTCTGGGGACACATACTGAAAGACAAACGCCTCAACGCATTCGGCTACTGCACTGGCGCCTGGGAAGAATTTGGGGGAAGACAAAAGGTAAAGCTGGTGGTGGTAGCTCACCGGGCCCGGGTTTTTTGTTTCGTTCTATTTTTAGCATATCGACTTACAAAAATAAAAACCAAAAAAAAATTGATTATATGGAACCAAAGTGTGTAATTTTAAGGCAAAAGTGTCTACGCTTTAAAATCAAACAATTACGAGTTGATTGGAAATGTCGTTTTTACGTGTAGATTGGTAGAAATCAAAAAAGAAATCTACAATACACTTTTTAGCAAAGTTGAAAAATGTGATTTTTACAATTTTTTTTTTTTTTTTGTGTGTAGCACTCCGGCAAAAATTTGCATTATAAAAGTTTAAGCCAAGATCTGTCTAGTTCGGTTGACACCGTGATCGGTGTAATTCCGAGTTTAAATTCCTTCCTATACTGATTTAATCGATGAAAAACCAAGTCTCAAGATCGCATACACATCGAGTCAAACCATGCTTGCTTATTAGGCATAGTTCCTTTGTCTGCATAGTTTCTGCTGCTTTTACTATCAACTTTGTAAGATGTTTGCAGTGTCAATATTATACTCGGCGCTGCGGAGGACGCTCCACCTCCTTTCAAGCTCTGTAACGTAGCTTTCTCTCTTTTCTCGATTTGAACGGAAGTTTTTGCATTAATGTTGATTTAGAGGTTATGAAGAAACGTTAGTTAGCTCAAAAGTCACAACAAGTGGAATATGATCCGAGAAAATTTTGTCCATCGACAGACATATCGGCGAAGACTTCCTGCCACTGCCCTTGTTTAGCAGTAGTCGATTGTAGAGCAAGCGTTTCCTCTTACAAAGGTGAATTCTCCTTCCTGGTCACTCTTGTTGCGGCCGTTTTACGACTGATCCCTTTGCATGGACTCACACATTTCAATTTGGCTTGCGACCTCTTCTATCAACAACACCGTCTTTGTCACGTCGCGCAGTTTTTGCTAAATCTGTGGCGAGTTCGTACGATTGGGTGACTACCTGTTCCGTACCAATACGCGCGTTGCAGTCTCCCAATGATCATGATATTGTTGCAGTCAGACGACAAACAGAAGTCATACAGTCTCATAATCTTGGTCCATCGATTGCAGTTCATGCATACAGGCAAAATTATAAGTTTTTCTGAACTTTTTTTTGCATAGTGACGACCGTCTTTACTATTGTGAATTCTGCAGGTGCCATCCAGAAAGAGGTCCTTTTTAATTCCATAGAGGTGACCACCACTAGCTCGACCTCGATCCGCAGTTCGATTAGCCGGAATCAATGTAGAATGTGGTTAGGGAATATTGTTCGTAGACTTGTTAATTTTTATCAACAAAGTTTCATAAAGTAAAAAATACAGTGTTCATTGACATATTTGAAAAATTGTGAAAATATCAACTTATTTGCTAAGCCAGCTAGACAGTAGGACAAAATTGTTAAATTTAACGTATGTTTAGGATTAGAATTTTGGTGTAGCGTTATTTCCGGTTCTATGAAGCTGAGCCTATTATTTTTTTGTGATTCGGGGTTACAGTGCTGGTTTCATACTTTAGGTCCCAGTGGAAGTCTGATCCGTAGATGAGTTTCATGACGTTATTGGCCGGCTCCGCATTGCACATAAGTTCCTTGGAAGAGTTCCAATAGAACCAGTGACCATCTATATTCATACGATCGTTGCAGAACCATAACTTTTTTTTGAATTGTTAGCTTCTAGAGGCCCACGTCTTATAGCCTGTTTGTGCTACTTACGCTCATAATTAAGGTCCTGTTCGATAGATACCTGAGATCCCTGCCAGATTTTTGGTGTTTTTTAGTATGAGTTGCGCATCCTAACTGACCTAAGTTCTAACAATACTGTCATTTTGTACATTCTCGTGAAGATTTTTTTTGCAAATTCTATTTCAACTCGCTCTTTAGTTGAAGATGGTGTTTGCAAGGGTCATAACAGCATCAATAGAGCTTTGCCCCGTAGGTTTTTATTATTAGGCTTATTAGGATCAATATTAAGGATAAGACGGTTTCATCGAAAACATCGCATATCCGCTATTTTTACGAATTTTGTTGCATTTTTAACAGCTAGTTAGAAAAAGCTACAGCTGTTTTTTTCGCAAAAATTAATTAAAAATTTATGGCAGGACTACTAGATTAAGGCTAGTATCCACCACTGCCAGACCAAAAAAGGTAAAAAAGTCCTAAACGGTGCAAGGTCACACTGAATAATCTTCTGTGTTTTGTAAGGCGCTTTAATTTAAATAAATTAGAATTATGAACGAAATGGTAAATTCGGCCTAGCGACTGGATCCCACGTACATATGTGCACCCTTTGCAGAAGGATGTAGCATTAGAAACCGTAGACAGATATGCCCTCTTCAGCCACATTGACCACACATTGATCGCTTGGAAAAAAGCCATAGAAAGCCGTCAGGCTCTAGATAAAATCCAAAGTAGGAAGTATGCAGATGTGGATTCGAGGCGAAGGTTTGAGTCCCAGTCTGTTTTTATACCCGTTACTCGTAGAGTAACGAGAGCGTAAGTTGAAGTCGGCCCTGCTCGACTTCGATATACCCGTTACTCAGGGTAAGGTTTATTTAAGAATATTTTATAAGATCACAACATGCTTGGAGATATGAGATTTTTTCCAAATTGCGGGGGTGGCAACTCTACTATAGCTCATCTGCTCGGAAAATGATGTATGGCGGATCGATAGGTAATAGTGATTAAAATATATGTCTAGAAGGTTCGAACAATCTATTTTAAAAATTGTGCGGGCGGGAACTTTTCCCTCGTTCATCTGATTAGGAAATGATGTATAGCGGATCGATAGGTAATGATGATTATAATATATGTCTAGAAAGTTCGAACCATCTATCTTCAAAATTGTGGGAGATATGAGGTATTTTTCAAATTGCGTGGGTGGCAACTCTTCAATCGTTCATCTGATCGAAAAATTATGTAAAGCGGATCGATAGGTAATGATAATTTAAATATATGTCTAGAAGGTTTTAACAATATATTTTCAAAATTGTGGGAGATATAAGGTTTTTTCATATTGCGGGGGCGGAAGGGGGCGTGGCAAAAATTTGAAACAAACTTGATCTGCGTTCAGAAGATACAAGTCTACACTGAAAAAATTGTGGCTCTAGCTGTTATAGTTCCTGAGATCTAGGTGTTCATACAGACGGACGGACAGACAGACAGACAGACAGACGGACAGACGGACATGTCTATATCGACTCGGTTATTGATGCTGATCAAGAATATATATACTTTATGGGGTCGGAGATGCTTCCTTCTGCCTGTTACATACATTTTCACGAACTTAGTATACCCTTTTTACTCTGCGAGTAACGGGTATAAAAAGGCTATACTAAGTTCGTGCAAAAAATAAACCTTACCCTGAGTAACGGGTATATCGAAGTCGAGCAGGGCCGACTTCAACTTACGCTCTCGTTTTTTGTTTGTTTAAAAGTCATTTTCATTTCTATTTTATTTTTAAATAATCAAAAATAATCGTTGAAAGTAGTCAAATTATTTTTTTGATTATTTTTTAATAATTTTGATTATTTTATCTTAATTTCAAATAATCCCGATTTTTTCTGATTATTTATAATTGTAATTAATAATCAATCGTGGGAAACTAAAAATAATCATAATTAAATTGATTATTTTACTTTCAAAAAATAAATAATCTAATTATTAATAATTATGATTGATAATCATTATTTAACAGCTATGGTTACGACGTATAAGGGAAGGGAGCCGGCCTACCGACGGGGATTTTGAAATTTCCTTTTTAATTCAATAGAGTTGTTGAAAAAAAAATTGTTGGGCCTCAGTTTGGGTTACTTTTATGCAATGTCCAAGAAATATCGCTAAAAATACGTTTTTGATAAGCATTTTGTAATAGGTCGGGCACCAGAGCAGCTAGAGACGTGAAATAAAGAGCCATTGACAGATAATTAATCAACGTTTTTGAAAATGGCAAAGTGGCGACCTACACTGAGAAAATTTTTGGGTCTTAACAAAAGAAAATAAATTTGTTCGGTGTTTGTAGTTCCCGTTATAGCGCCACCTTAAAACTTTTACACCAATTACCTCAAAGAGACCAATAAATCTTAAAGGATATGATGGTAATATAAAAACATTATCTGGTACCCGTTACTCGTAGAGTAAAAAGGGTATACTAAGTTCGTGCCAATGTATGTAACAGGCAGAAGGAAGCATATCCGACCCCATATAGTATATATATTCTTGATCAGCATCAATAGCCGAGTCGATATAGACCTGTCCGTCTGTCCGTCCGTCTGTCTGTATGAACACCTAGATCTCAGAGACTATAAGAGCTAGAGCTACCATTTTTTCAGTGTTGACTTATATTTTCTGCACGCAGATATAGTTTGTTTCAAATGTTTGCCACGGCCCCTCCCGCCCACGCAATTTGAAAAATACCTCATTTCTCCCAGAATTTTGAAAATATATTGTTAAAACCTTCTAGACATATATTTTAATCATCATTACCTATCGAGCCGGCGTACATCATTTCCTGATCAGCTGAACGATAGAAGAGTTGCCACCCACGCAATTTGGAAAATACCTCATATCTCCCACAATTATGAAAATAGATTGTTCGAACCTTCTATTCATATATTTTAATCATCTTTACCTATCGATCCGGCATACATCATTTCCCGATCTGATGAACGATAGAAGAGTTGACACCCACGCAATTTGGAAAATACCACATATCTCCCACAATTTTGAAGATAGATTATTCGAACCCTCTAGACATATATTTTAATCGTCATTACATATCGATCCGCAATACATCTTTTCCCGATCAGATGAGCTATAGTAGAGTTGCCACCCCCGCAATTTGGATAAAAACTCATATCTTCCAAAATTTGGGCATGTTGTGATCTAATAAAATATTCTAAAATAATCCTTACCCTGAGTAACGGGTTTATCGAAGTCGAGCAGGGCCGACTTCAACTTTCGCTCTCGTTTTGTTTTGCACTCATTAGTTAAATCTTTCGAAAGAATTTTAGATTTTTGAATCTCGTTTACCATTTCGAATTTCTCTTTCATGTCTTCAGCGAAGTTGTAGCTTAGGATAAAATTAACAATCCGTAAGAACAAACCAACTAAATTGGATTACTCCTTTATACAGTTTTAGGCACAAAACTTTAAAATTGTCCTTTAACCTCATAAAACTGAATTTTTGTTTATTATTGGCGTTTCCTTCAAGTTCTTCAATTCTAATACAAAAAAACATAAAATTAAAACAAACGAGAAGGCAAAGCTAACTTCGACTGTGGCGAAGTTTTAATACACTTGAAAAACTTTGATCCAACTGATTTAACCGGTAAAATATATATCGGATATAGATATCAGATATTTAAAATTTTTAAATCTTTGATAATAAAAAATGTGATACCATAAAAATCAATTTCTAATTAAAACACATTTTCCGACCGATCCATCCTATGGATAAAGCTATAGTCATCCGATTTTGATCAATTTTTTCAAAACTATGTGAAAGCATATAAAACTAATATATTCCAAGATTGGGGACGCTACTATAGAAAACAAAAAAGTTTTTCTCTCTAGAACTAGTTTTCTGACAGACCGTTTCTATAGCAGCTATAGCATATAGTCATCCGATTTTGATACATTTTTCAGAATTATGTGGAAGCATATAAAACTAACATATACCAAGATTAGTGGCGTATGATAAAAAACAAAAAAGTTTTCTAACTAGAACTATTTTTTGGACGATCGTTCCTATGGCAGCTATATGATATAGTCATCCGATTCGGCCGGTTCCGAGATATTAGTGCGTGCTGTAAAAAAAAGACTCTGTGCAAAATTTCAGCTCGATAGCTTTAAAACGGAGGGACTAGTTCGCATAGAAACAGACAAACTGACAGACGGACAGACAGACGGACAGACGTCTGTCCGTCTGTCTGTCTGTTTCTACGCGAACTAGTCCCTCAGTTTTAAAGCTATCGAGCTGAAATTTTGCACAGAGTCTTCTTTTTACTGCACGAAACTAATATGTCGGAACCGGCCGGATCGGATGACTATATCATATAGCTGCCATAGGAACGATCGGTCTAAGAACAAGTTCAGTAGAAAAACTTTTGTTTTCCATCGTAGCGTCACTAATCTTGGTATGTTAGTTTTATATGCTTCCACATAATTCTGGAAAAATGTATCAAAATCGGATCACTATAGCATATAGCTGCCATAGGAACGATCGGTCGAAAAATAAAGTCGTTGTGAGAGAAAACTTTTTGATTTTCATCGTAGCGTCTCCAACCGTAGTATATATTTCTGAAAAAATGTATCAAAATCGGATGACTATAGCATATAGCTGCCATATAAACGGTCGGTCAAAAAACCACTTCTAGTGAGAAAAACTTTTTTGTTTATTATCGTAGCGTCCCCAATCTTGGTATATATTAGTTTTATATGCTTTCACATAATTTTGAAAAAAATTATCAAAATCGGATGACTATAGCATATAGCTGCCATAGGACCGATCGGTCGGAAAATGTTAATTATGGTATCAAATTTTTATTATCAATGATTTCATAATTTAAATATCTGATATCTATATCCTATATATATTTTACCGGTTAAATCAGTTGGAGAAAAAGTTTTTCAAGTGTATTAAAACTTCGGCACAGTCGAAGTTAGCTTTGCCTTCTCGTTTTTAATTATTATATAATTGTACTAGCATATAACCCGGCGCGCTTCGCTTCGCCACCATCAGTATAGCCGCTAAAATTATGAAAAAAAAACGTTTGGCAGTGATCCCACCCCCGCCCCCATTTTCCGACCATCAGAAATGAGAAAATTATTTTCCACCTAGTTGGCCCATTATACGACCTTAAGGGTGAGTATGCGCAAAACTAAAACTTTATCCTATTTAATTGGCCCATAGCGCTTTCAAACCAAATTTAATACATATTGGCTAAAACCCACCCCCGCACCCATATTCCGACCTTTGCGTGAACTTCCCGAAATAAAAAAAACGCGTGTTTCCATTTATTCTGACCCTAGAGCTTACAAAACCAATTTTATTCAGATCGGCTCACAAATAGCCATTGACACTAAACCGAAATACGCCCACCATTCTTCTTGCCTGTTGGCGGAAATTCTACAACCAAGAAATCAAATGTCGTATTATTTTCTATAATGTGTTCAAAAACCGATTTTGAAGCCAATCGGATTAAAAATAGGTTTTACCATATGGAATTTTCCGGGAATTTCCCGACTTTTCGTGCGGAATTTCCAACATTGGAAAATCTCATGTGTAATTATTTTGCATTCTATCCTTACAAACCGAGTTTGAAGTCAATCGGATGGAAAATAGTGTTTTCCATATAGAATTTTCCGGCCATTTTTCTTGTGGGTGGATTTTCCCACAATCGAAAAATTTCATGTCTAATTTTTTGCATACTATGCTTGCAAACCGAGTTTGAAGTCAATCGGATGAAAAATAGTTTTTCATATATGAATTTCCCGGCCATTTTCCTTGTGGGTGGAGTTTCCACCAACAAAAATCACATGCCTAATTATTTAGCAAACTACCCTTACAAACCGAGTTTGAAGCCAAACGGATGAAAAATAGTATTTTCCATATGGAATTTTCCGGGAATTTCCCGACTTTTCGGGCGGATTTTCCAACATCGGAAAATCTCATGTCTAATTATTCAGCTTACCATCCCCACAAACCGAGTTTGAAGTCAATCGGATCAAAAATAGTTTTTTCCATGAAGAATTTTCCGGCTATTTTCTTTGTGGGAGGATTTTCCACAATCGAAAAATCACATGTCCAATTATTTAGCATGCTATCCTTACAAACCGAGTTTGAAGCCAAACGGATGAAAAACAGTTTTTCCAAATGGAATTTTTCGGGAATTTCCCGACTTTTCGGGCACATTTTCCAACATCGGAAAATCTTATGTCTAATTATTTGCATACTATCCTTACAAACCGAGTTTGAAGTCAATCGGATCAAAAATAGTTTTTCATATAAATTTTCCAGAAATTTTCTTTTGTGGGGGGATTTTCCAACATTTGAAAATCTCATGTCCAATTACTTTGCATACTATCCTTACAAACCGAGTTTGAATTTGCCAACCGAGTTTGGTCATCGAAAAAATAGTTTTCCATATAGAATTTTCCGGGAATTTTCTGTGTGGGGGATTTTCCATTATCAAAACTTAGCATACTATCCCTTACAAACCGAGTTTGAAGCCAAACGGATGAAAAATAGTATTTTCCATATGGAATTTTCCGGGAATTTCCCGACTTTTCGGGCAGATTTTCCATCATCGGAAAATCTCAAGTCTAATTATTCTGCTTACCATCCTCACAAACCGAGTTTGAAGTCAATCGGATGAAAAATAGTTTTTTCCATGAAGAATTTTCCGGCCATTTTCCTTGTGGGCGGATTTTCCCACAATCGAAAAATCACATGTCTAATTATTTAGCATACTACAAAAACCCAACCAATTTGAAGCCAATCGGATGAAAAAAAGTTTTTCCATATGGAATTTTCCGGGAATTTCCCGACTTTTCAGGCGCATTTTTCCCCAACATCGGAAAATCTTATGTCTAATTATTTTGCATACTATCCTTACAAACCGAGTTTGAAGTCAATCGGATCAAAAATAGTTTTTCATATAGAATTTTCCGGGTATTTTCTTTGTGGGCGGATTTTCCAGCATTTGAAAATCTCATGTCCAATTACTTAGCACACTACCCTTACAAACCGAGTTTGAAGCCAAACGGATGAAAAATAGTTTTTTCCATATGGAATTTTCCGGGAATTTCCCGACTTTTCGGGCAGATTTTCCATCATCGGAAAATCTCAAGTCTAATTATTCTGCTTACCATCCTCACAAACCGAGTTTGAAGTCAATCGGATGAAAAATAGTTTTTTCCATGAAGAATTTTCCGGCCATTTTCCTTGTGGGCGGATTTTCCGAAATCTGGAAACAGGTGTCCAATTATTTCGCGTACTTTACTTACAAAAGCCAAATTTCAAGTCAATCGGATGAAAAACAAAATTTTCTCCATAGTAGCTTTTTCCGGGAGTTTTCCACCCCCTTAGGTTTGGAATTTTCCAAAACCCCGCCTTAGTGCTCACTTTCAACTCATAATGAAACTTCTGTGAAAATTTCAGCTTTCTATCTCTTACCGTTCAGGCTCTACGTTGATTGCCAATCAGTGAATCAGTCAGTCAGTCAGGACAAACTCTTTAATATAGAGAGACTAGCATATAACCCGGCGCGCTTCGCTTCGCCACCGTCAATAAAGCCGCCAAAATGATGAAAAAAACGTTTGGCAATGATCCCACCCCCGCACCCATTTTCCGACCATCAGAAATGAGAAAATTATTTTCCACCTAGTTGACTCATTAAGCGTACAAACGCTGAAACCACCCCGGCACCCATTATCCGACCTTGAGGGTGAGTATGCGCAAAGCTAAAAACTTTATCCTATTTAATTGGCCCATAGAGCTTTCAAACCAAATTTAATACATATCGGCTAAACACCCACCCCGCACCCATATTCCGACCTTTGCGATGAACTTCCCGGAAATAAAAAACACGTGTTTCCATTTATTCTGACCCTAGAGCTAACAAAGCGAATTTTATTCAGATCGGCTCACAAATAGCCATTGTCACTGAACCGAAATACGCCCTCCATTATTCTTGCCTGTGGGCGGAAATTCCACTGCCGAGAAATCGAATGTCTAATTATTTTCTATAATGTGTTCACAAACCCATTTTGAAGCCATTCGGATTAAAAATAGGTTTTACCAGATAGAATTTTCCAGGCATTTCCCCACTCTTGGGTCGAATTTTCCAACATCGGAAAATCTCGGTCAACTTATTTTGTATACTATCGCTACAAACCGAGTTTGAAGTCAATCGGGTAAAAAATAGTGTTTTCCATATAGAATTTTCCGGCCATTTTCCTTGTGGGTGGATTTTTCACAATCGAAAAAATCACATGTCTAATTATTTTGCATACTATGCTTGCAAACCGAGTTTGAAGTCAATCGGATGAAAAATAGATTTTCCATATAGAAATTTTCCGGGAATTTCCCGACTTTTCGGGCCGATTTTCCATTATTTGAAAATCTCATGTCCAATTATTTTGCATAGTACAAACCGAGTTTGAAGCCAATCGGATGAAAAAACAGTTTTTTCCATATGGAATTTTCCGGGAATTTTCCGACTTTTCGGGCGCATTTTTCAACATGGGAAATCTTATGTCTAATTATTTTGCATACTATCCTTACAAACCGACTTTGAAGTCAATCGGATCAAAAATAGTTTTTCATTTAGAATTTTCCGGGTATTTTCTTTGTGGGCGGATTTTCCAACATTTGAAAGTCTCATCTCCAATTACTTAGCATACTACCCTTACAAACCGAGTTTGAAGCCAAACGGATGAAAAATAGTTTTTTCCATATGGAATTTTCCGGGAATTTCCCGACTTTTCGGGCGCATTTTCCAACATCGGAAAATCTTATGTCTAATTATTTTGCTTACCATCCCCACAAACCGAGATCGAAGTCAATCGGATGAAAAATAGTTTTTCCATGAAGAATTTTCCGGCCATTTTCCTTGTGGGTGGATTTTCCACAATCGAAAAATCACATGTCAAATTATTTAGCATACTATCCTTACAAACCGAATTTGAAGCCAATCGGATAAAAAACTGTTTTTTCCATATGGAATTTTCCGGCAATTTCCCAACTTTTCGGGCGGATTTTTCATCATCGGAAAATCTCAAGTTTAATTATTCTGCTTACCATCCTCACAAACCGAGTTTGAAGTCAATCGGATGAAAAATAGTTTTTTCCATGAAGAATTTTCCGGCCATTTTCCTTGTGGGCGGATTTTCCGGAATCGGGGAAACAGGTGTCCAATTATTTCGCTTACTTTAGTTACAAACCAAATTTCAAGTCAATCGGATGAAAAACAAAATTTTCCCCCATAGTTTTCCACCCCTTAGGGGTGGAATTTTCCAAAACCCCGCCTTAATGCTCACTTTCAACTCATAAGGAAACTTCTGTGAAAATTTCAGCTTTCTATCTCTTACCGTTCAGGCTCTGCGTTGATTGCCAATGAATCAGTCAGTCAGTCAGTCAGTCAGTGAGTCAGTCAGTCAGGACTAACTCTTTTATATATAGAGAGAAGAGATAAGTTCATAGGCCTATTATCTACTTATAGATGTAATTAAGTTTGATTGTTCTTAGAGTTTGTATGTTTCAGACTAAGCTACAACTCATGCAAGATACATTCAAAGCAGTAACCGAAATATAAAGTTATAAAGTTCTATCAAAAGAATCAATTTAAAAGTGCAATAAAAAAAACCCTGATAGGGTTTTTATACTACCAACATATTCTTCCAATTTTTTTTGTCTCGACATGATCAACTCTTTTGAGTTGCACTGTGATACACTTATTTATACATATGAATATATATTTTTTATTTTTCTTAAAGAAGCGTATCTTCGATTCTTTTAAACTTTCAGGTAATTAGCGTTAGGCTTGGAGGTAATTGGTGTAAAAGTTTTAAGGTGGCGCTATAACGGGAACTACCAAAACCGACCAATATTAATTTTTTTTTCTGATTTCAAAGGTCTACCAAAGTATTCTATTCATATAAAGCTTAGTGACGAAAATTATTTTTATGTCATCTGAGAATAGGCCTTAATCAGAAAAAGAATTTCTCAATAGAAAAAAAATTTCTCAGAAAGAGAAAATTATTTTCTGTAAATTTGAATTATTTTCTTAATTTCAGACATTTTTATTCTTAAACGAAAAAAAATTGTTTTATTTATTTATTATAATTTCAGACACAAACAGTTTAGTAAATTATTCGGAGATTCTGCCACTATTTGAGCTCAAAATTATATGGTGTGGGTCAATCTAAAATTATAAACATTAATTAAATGTAATAAGCTTATAATGTGCTTGTAATATATATAGTTAGTTAGTTAGTTTGTCGTTGGTGATACCGCGACCAGTATTGATCTATTGTGCCCCCTGCTGAACCTTCGGTTATCGTGGTTCACGATTAATGCTTTTGCTTGTCTCAACCCCTAGTGTTTTCCCCAGGTGGTTGTTCTAAGCGTTCTCTCCTCGTTCCTAAGATGTTATCTGATAGGGTGCTTGCCTATGCCGCAATAAGGTTCGGGTCCTATCATTGTTGTGGCTGCTATTTCATTTCCGGGAATGTTGTTGTGTCCCGGTATCCAGCGTAGGGATTGTTTGTTTCTGCTACCTAGTTGGTCTAATTTATTCTTTGTCTCCAAGACTAACTTGCAGGTGATCTTGTAGCTACTGAGCGCGTTAAGTGCTGCCTGGCTATCCGAGAGGATGGCTATTTGTCTATTATGGTAGTTCTTTTCCATATTCAGGTCTGCACAACGGGAAATGGCACATATTTCGGCTTGAAACATGCTTGTGAATTCTCCCATTGCTTCGAATCTTTTCGTTCTCGGTCCAAATACTCCAAGTCCAGCGCTTTAGGGTGTTAGAGACCCATCTGTATACCACTGAATTGTGTGTGGTTCCATTTTGTATGTTTCTTCTAGAGATATCCAGTCATTCTTATTACTTTTGTAAACAGTGAAGTTCCTGTCAAAGTGGAATTCTGCTGCCATTTCGTCTCTGGGTTGAAGAATTATAGCGATTTCCTTCTGCTAACTAACTATGCAATTCCTGCCTACTCCCTCTGCTGTCAATCTTAGCTGTGTTGCTCTTTTCTTCAGGCCAATGATGTGATGGAGTGGAAATTTTTCTTAAAGAAACGTATATTCGATTTTTTTTTTAAACTTTCAGGTAATTTGCCTTAGGCTTGGAGGTAATTGGTGTAAAAGTTTTAAGGTGTCGCTATAACGGGAACTACAAAACCGAACAAATTTATTTTCTTTTGTTAATACCCAAAAATTTTCTAAGTGTAGGTCGCCACTTTGTCCCATTTTCAAAAACGTGATTAATTATCTGTCAATGGCTTTTTATTTCACGTCTCTAGCTGCTCTGGTGCCCGAGCTATAGCAATTCTTATCAAAAACGTATTTTTAGCGATTTTTCTTGGACATTGCATAAAAGTAACCCAAAACTGAGGCCCAAAAATTTTTTTTTTTCGACAACTCTATTAAATTAAAAAAGGAAATTTCAAAATCCCCGTCGGTAGGCCCTTCCCTTATATGTCGTAGCCCTTTGGCAGATAAAGAATTATTTTATTATCAAGATAAAATGTTTGGAATAAAAAAGGAATGTAAAACCTACAAAAGTGTTAAAATAAGTAGTAAGGATAAAATGATCGACCTAAGCAGTACTACTTCTCTTCCTAAGTTACTTAAAGGGAAACAATCGCTGTGTGAATTGGGCAACGCGGATCACGTCCCACAACTTGAAGAAATCAGCAATGGCATCATCTTCCTGAACGATTTTAACGGCACCCTAAAATGGCATGACAGCGTACAACTACTTAAAGGTTGCTACCTTGTAAACTTCTGGAATGAGACAATCTTTATCAACGACAAGCAATTCAACAACGTAGAACTGACAATAATGAAACCTGGGTCAAACTCTATTCAGCAAGTCCCGATGCAGATCGGACGACTTAAAATCCTCTCTTTGAAAGTACTAGACGAACTGCATTTGAATAATACGTTCAAAAACTACGAACGCATTCGTCGATCAACAGGATAACCCTTATATTGATGTTTGTCGTGGCAGTTTATTTAAAGAAAATTAACTTACACTATTGTGTAAACTTACACTTGTGTGAAAACACTTGTGTGTAAACTTACACTTGTGTGTAAATAGACTTTTACGATTTTCTGTGTTTGCCACAGCCAAGTCGACATCAAGCTTTTCGTTTTTGGTGGGCCATTTAGAGGGATCTTCAAGTAGAAATGATGAACCAGAAAACCAAATTGACTTTTGCAGGTCCTCAACGCTGCAACCTCGAGATAGAAGATCAGCTGGGTTCAGATGTGATGGCACGTGGTTCCAATGGCCTTCACAAGTCAATTCCTGAATGTCAGATACTCTGTTTCCCTCAAAGGTAGTCAAGGTGACTGAATGCTGTTGAAGCCAATACAAAACGAGTTGAGAATCAAACTAAAAATATGACATGATGTTTCTATTTGCGAATATTTTTTTGATTTTGTCGTAGAGTCAAGCATGCAAATGTGCGCCGCAAAGTTCAAGTTTTGGGAGTGACTGTTTCTTCACAGGTGCTACTCTCGATTTTGATGTAAATAGATGGATCTGTCCATGTGAATTCTCTGTACGGATATAAAAACAAAATGCCCGAATCGATGCGTCGCAGAATGCGTGTAGTTGAATGTTGCAGGTGTTCGACTGCAGACAAAAAACGAGGCACAGTTAGTCCCGAAAGTGAGTTAAGGGACACCAGACAATTATTCCATGCATCACTCAGATTTTAGCGAGCCGACCCAATCGAGTTTCAGGAGCCATAATTACTGTATTATTATCTTGGAGACAATGACGAGTGGGGATAGCAAACCTATCGAATCGACTAGTGATGACGCAGTGGACAGAATTGTACGCTTTGTGACAGTGGAGTAGATTTCCTTAGGTGAGAAAGAAAAGCTGAATGTATCATCTTGTTGATGCCAAGTTTATCCAAGTGTACTGCTCACAAGGTTTTTGGAAATGTTGATTTCTTTATGAGATTTATCCTCCATGAGGTCAGGGTAATTTGAATGCCATTTGCATAACGGAAATTTACATCGTCTAAGGATTTCAACGATTTCTGCTTTAAGTGCACGTAGAGTGTCGATGTCGAACAGTGATTCTGCTTTCTGATTCTCGTTTAACAGTTTGAGTGAATACTTGCTATACTAGATTTTCCATATTTTTGATTATGGACTCCTCTCGGGACAGGACATAGCTGTGTGAGATAGTACGATTGGGAATCTCGTAGCGTCCAGAGACAATCTATCCAAGTAACGTTTTTCGCAGCTTGGTCAGACCAGCTCCTAACTTGATTTGTCCAACTGAAAGTATTTCAAATAAAGTTTCAGTTCCAATATCAAATTAGTTTGTAAAATTGCTCATCAGCTAGTGGTGCATTTAGAGTCAAATTCCATGACGATGTATAAATATCTGTGTCGGCAAATAAGCAACATGCGAAGTTACGCAAAAATCAAGTGAGAATTCGCAATTTTCCAAACGGGATCTAATCGTGGTAGATGCTCCGAACTTAATGTGACTGTGTGATTCACCAATGCTGCAAATCTTCATGTTAGGTTTAAGTCTTGGTTAACGTAGGGCTTGAGCGAACTCTTCCGAAATAAAGATTATTTGCGAGCACGAATCCAGCATGGCTCGAACAATCTTATAGCATTCAGATGCGTCGCGAACCAAAAGTATGGCAGTGGCCAAAATTACCTGCTCTGAGGGTTTGGTCATATGAGTATGTGCAACAGCGCCTTCGGATAGAGCTGCTACAAGCGATTGTATTGTATTATATTGTATTGCTTATTGTTGCATCTTAGTGCTACAAGTACATAAAGACTTATGTTTATGGCACTAATCACGAACAGCTTACATTTTGACATCGATTTTTAATATACTAACTTAAAGAAGACATTATTGAGGGTTTCACTAGTCCTCGCAAAATGCTAAATGGTAAATTTACCACACACTAGCTACTGAACGACCCTTTGTGATTCATGATAGTAATTTTAGTAGTAAACCAGAGTAGATTCAAAGCTTAATATTTACGACCATTTTCTCTGGGTCGGTGGCGTAGGTCGCTGAATGCATAACTTTAAAACTGATGGTTGTGTGATGATCCTTGAAGGGGGTGGGTGATAAACATTTATTTTTTAGTTTTATTATCGTTTGTTTGTAGGTAAAGTCAATGTTTTTATACTTTTCTTAAATCGGTAATAGTTTGGCGCTTTTACTTTCATTTTTTTTTTTGCATACATTTTAAATTTGGCTGATCTATTCAGTTTTTTCCTCTCTCCGAGATCTAATTGTTCATCAAGAAAGGCGTACGGACTGACAGACGGACTTAAGTATATCGGTCATTGATGCTGATAAAGAATATTTATACTTAGCGGGTCGGGAATTCTTTCCTCTTCCAGTTACATAAATTTGCATTAGAATAGTGTACCATTTTTATTTTACAATAACAGGAATGAAAAATAAAATAACATATTCATAAAAAAAGATCAAAAAAAAAACATTGAAAAAAACGTTCCTCTTTTGTCTTCGCCGGGATTTGAACCGACAAATTACAAAATCATCATTCCTGTCCACTCAGACATCGTCTATTTTGAATATAAAGTAGCTAAATTGCTATATAGGAGTGACACGATACTAAGTTTTTTATTCGATACTTTGATTTTAACACTTTACAATTTTAAGATGCATTTTTATAAACATACCCCAGGGTCTCGGAAAGGTTGTATTTTTTTCTCATGAGTTTTGTTGTTGTATCGTAAACTTATGGAGTTTACCATTTACAATTTACCATTTTACGAGGACTAGTGAATACCTTATTGTAAAAATAAAATCATTGGAAATTATTGTAAAAAAATCATTGGAAAATTTATTTAAAATTTATTGTGAGTGCTATTGTTTAAGGTGGTCTTTTAAACTTTTTCTTAAATAGTGATTCGCTTTTTATCGACTTAAAATTGTTTGGTAAATAAATAGCAGATGGGAAGTAACCCAGCGGCGCAGAGCTAAATGTGTTCTGCCGAAAGTGTGACGTAAAGAATGCACTACAATCGCTGCTTTTCGTTAGAGGGATAAAAAAATAAGTTTTATTGTCATCCGTTTTTGATCAAAACTAATGAATACCAAGTTGCGTGACGCTACGACCAGAAACAAAAAAGTTTTTCTCACTAGAACTAGTTTTTGGACCGATCTTTTCTATGGCGGCTATATGAAATAGCGATCCGATCCCCGGTTCCGACAAATATGCAGCCTATATGTATTTAAAGACATTTTGCTAAGTTTGATCAAGATAACTTCAAAACTGAGGGAGGAGATAGCATAGAAACAGACAGACGAACCACGGACAGGGGCTAGATCGACTCGGCTATTGATGCTGATCAAGAATATATATATAGTTTATGGGGTCGAATATGCTTCCTTCTATGCGTTACAAACATCAGCACAATTTTAATATACCCTCTGCTAGGGTATAAAAACGAGATATCACCATAAGTAAAACCTGCGAGAGAGGGGGGAGAGATTGTAGATCAGAGATTCATGCTCCACGTACTCACTAGGATGAGCGAATAGTCTGCCCAGTCAGATCAGTTCAAGCGAGCGAGTCAGTTCAGTGCGAGCTTCATCCTGATGTTTTTTTTGTGGGCGATTTCCCTCGTTGGGCGCTGGATATGTCTAGAAGGGCCCTGCTCTCATGATCCTCAGTTCCCGGGGTGGCCCAATCCTGGTTGCCATATAGAGTAATTGGCATTCCTTCGTTTTCTCGTCCATCTTTTCACTGCCTTTGTTTCGTCAAAGTGACGACAAATTTCAGGGTGGTGTTATGGCCGATAGATTATTCTATCGATAGGTCGCGGAGAGGAAAAGACCACAAAGCGACAGCACTGATTGAGGGGAAGGGATAGTGTCGGACAAGGGAAAAATGGAGTTGTAGGAACAGGGGGGGGAATGGATCTCAACGGTCGTTTGAAGGTCATGGATCCAGAATAGTGGAGAATGAATAACTGGGAATAAACAAAAAATCCGTTCCAATTCGGAAGAGAAGAAGTTGGTGGATGACCGTGTGGGAGACGTGCCTATTTTTTGAAAAAAAAAGAAGAGAGTTATTTTTTGGAATTTAAATTTAAATAAAATCTAATTGTTCAAAGTGCTCGCGGCAAACAAAGTGTTCAGGCGAAGGAGACAATTTTTTTGTGGACATTCCCAGGCTGAACGGAAGCAGGATTGGGAGAAACAAGAGGGTGAGTGAGTCGGGCTCTAGTAAGATAGATCGGGTTTAAAATGAATGTTCCCAGTCCCGACCGGACCAGCAAGGGCAGAAGCTGTCCATCCAGCCGCTCAACACCGATATTGGCACTTAGCCAGGTGGAAATATCTTACAGGGCTTCCCATCGCATAAATTACGGGCAGCATGGAAAACGTGAAGTGATGTTGCTAGGATGGGTGGGGCGTCTGGGGTCACAAGATCAAAGACCTGAATTCCAGGTTGTACAAAAATTGTCGTGCAAAATAATTGTTTTTAAATGTACTTTTAGTGTTCTGTTTGTCTGTTAGGGTTCAAATTTGAATTCGAATCGTTAGGCTGCGTGAGTTTTGACAAATGTCCGATCTGTGTATTTGTTGTTGTGTGTGCGTGTGGACCGGGTTGGATTACCCCACCCTGAACGCTGAGCTGAGCCGGGGCTGTCCACTTATGCGTACCGCAGGGCCCAATGAAAGTTGGGTCATAACAAATATGACGCTCAATTTTTAAAAAAATAAATATGCAACACGAGCTTCTCCCTCGCCAATAAACCTTGACTGATATGCAGGCCGACGAATCATCTAGAAATGTCTAACCTAGGAGTCATTCAAATGATGGTTCGAGGCCTCCAAATCAACCCTAGGAAATTATTCAGATCTGAGTGATGGTTATTAGTAGACATCGGATTTTATGCACTTTTTTAAATGAAGTCGGATTGATGTGAAATTTTGGATTTATACTAATAAAAATATCTACTTTTTTTTAAAAACTGCATATCCAATATATGTTTTTTTTGCATATTTTGCATATGCAAAACAAGTAAGAAAGTCGGTCAAGCCCGACTGTAATATACTCAGTACTGTTTGTACCTGTATTGCGGTTCGATAAGTAATGATGAGTAGAATATATGCCTACCTAGAAGGTTCGAAACACATAACTCTAAAATTGCGGGATATTTGCGGTGTTTTTCAATTGCGGGGTGGCAACTCTACTATCGTTCATCTGATCGGAAAACGATGTATGGGAGCTCGATAAGTAATGATGAGTAGAATATATGCCCAGAAGGTTCGAGCAACTAACTCAAAATTGCGGGATATTTGCGGTGTTTTTCAAATTGCGGGGGTGGCAACTCTACTATCGTTCATCTGATCGGAAAACGATGTATGGGAGCTCGATAAGTATTGATGAGTAGAATATATGTCTAAGAGGTTCGAACAACCTAACTCCAAAAATGCGGGATATTTGAAGTGTTTTTCAAATTGCGGGGGTGGCAACTCTACTATCGCTCATCTGATCGGAAAACGATGTATGGGAGCTCGATGAGTAATGATGAGTAGAATATATGCCTAGAAGCTTCGAACAACCTAACTCTAAAGTTGCGGGATATTTGAGATGTTTTTGAAATTGCGGGGGTGGCAACTCTACTATCGTTCATCTGATCGGAAAAACGATGTATGGGGGCTCGATGGGAAATTATGAGTAGAATATATGTCTAGAAGGTTCGAACAACTAACTCCAAAATTGTAGAAGATATACGGTTTTTTTCGATTGCGGGGTGGCAGGGGGGCGTGGCAAAAAAAAAAACTAAACTTGATCTGCCTGCAAGTAAAAGAAATATATGTTCCATACACCTCAAACCTCTATCTCTTACCATCTCTGAGATCATCAGCGTTCACACGGACAGACAGACGGACAGACGGACATGTCTATATCGACTCGGCTGTTGTTGCTGATCAAGAATATATACTTTATAGGGTCGGAGATGCTTCCTTCTGGCTGTTACACATTTGCGCAAACCCAATATACTCTTTGTACTCTGTACAGAGTATACAAAGGCATATGCAAAATATGCAAAAAATATGCAAATATGCAAAAAAATGCAAATATAAAAAGAAATATGCAAATATGCAAAAAAATATGCAAATATGCAAAAAATATGCAAAAATGTTTTTAGGTATAACTTTGTATTTGGGCATACAATTTTGACTTATATGTTGATTTTACACAATTGTAAAGAGTGTATATATTTTGCCAGAAGTTTGAAAGGCATACAAATTCTCATTTCCGACATAAACTAATCATTTTCTTCATCATTAAAACTGAGAACCGAGACTAATATTTTAATTTTATTAGTACTTGAGTATTCGAGAAGGATATTTTTTTGGAACCGAAGAGAACACAACCATAGTATCGGAACAGTTCCGCTTTTAGTTTTCTTTCGTTTAATACTCTGTATTAAAGGTGAGTATATTAGATTTGTGCAAATGAATGTAACAGCCAGAAGCATATATATCTATATCGATATATTTTATTTATTATTATTATTTTGGGCGCTTACGTTTTTTTCGCGGTTAGGCTTAATATGTTCTTGACAGCATCACCAACCGATTCGACATAGCCATGTTTGTCTCCCTATGAACGCGTTGATAAGAGCTAGAGGTTTGAAGTGTATGGAACACAAACTATTTCGGATTTTTTGCATCGCCCTCGCAATTTCATAAAAGTAATTACTTTCGCAATTTTGAAGATGTTTGTTTGAACCTTGAAGGCATATATTCTACTTCTCAATATTTATCGATCCACCATAGACCATTTCCATTTATGTTGCTTTAATTAAGGATTTCTTTTGTGTTAATATTGTTTACAAAAGTGAAATAATATTCCATCATGTTGGTCGGTAAAGTTCTCAACATACATATTCAAATAAATATCAATAGTTCTTCTTGATCAGGACGACGAGCTGAGTTCATTTCCGTTTGTCCGTCCGTCCGTCTGTCTGTCCGTCTGTCCGTCTGTCCGTCTGTTTCTACGCGAACTAGTCTCTCAGTTTTAAAGCTATCGAGCTGAAATTTTGCACAGAGTCTTCTTTTTACTGCACGTAACTAATATGTCGGAACCGGCCGGATCGGATGACTATATCATATAGCTGCCATAGGAACGATCGGTCTAAGAACCAGTTCTAGTTAGAAAAACTTTTTTGTTTTCCATCGTAGCGTCACCAAACTTGGTATATGTTAGTTTTATATGCTTTCACATAATACAGGAAAAATTTATCAAAATCGGATGACTCTACCATATAGCTGTCATATAAAGGGTAAGTCTAAAAACTAGTTCTAGTTAGAAAAACTTTTTTGTTTTCCATCGTAGCGTCACCAATCTTGGTATATGTTAGTTTTATACGCTTCCACATAATTCTGGAAAAATTTATCAAAATCGGCTCACTCAAAAACTACTTCTAGTGAGAAAAACTTTTTTGTTTTCCATGGTAGCGTCACTAATCTTAGTATATATTAGTTTTATATGCTTTCACATCAATTTGAAAAAATTTATCAAAATCGGATGACTATAGCATATAGCTGCCATAGGACCGATCGGTCGGAAAATGTGTTTTACTAAGAAAAGTTTTTTTTATGGTATCAAATTTTTATTATCAATGATTTTAAAATTTTAAATATCTGATATCTATATCCTATATATATTTTACCGGTTAAATCAGTTGGAGTAAAGTTTTCAAGTCTGGTTAAGTCGAAGTTAGTTTGCTCTTCCTGTTATACACTTGAAAGTGTATTAATTTGCCCAGAAGTTTGTAACGCATAGAAATATTCATTTCCGACCCCATAAACTATATATATTCTTGATCAGGACGACGAGCTGAGTTCATTTCCGCTTGTCCGTCCGTCCGTCTGTCTGTCCGTCTGTCCGTCTGTCCGTCTGTCTGTCTGTTTCTACGCTAACTAGTCCCTCAGTTTTAAAGCTATCGAGCTGAAATTTTGCACAGAGTCTCCTTTTACTGCACGAAAACTAATATGTCGGAACCGGCCGGATCGGATGACTATATCATATAGCTGCCATAGGAACGATCGGTCTAAGAATAAGTTCTAGTTAGAAAAACTTTTTGTTTTCCATCGTAGCGTCACTAATCTTGGTATATGTTAGTTTTATATGCTCCACATAATTCTGGAAAAAATGTATCAAAATCGGATCACTATAGCATATAGCTGCCATAGGAACGATCGGTCGAAAAATAAGTCGTTGTGAGAAAAACTTTTTTGATTTTCATCGTAGCGTCTCCAACCGTAGTATATATTTCTGAAAAAATGTATCAAAATCGGATGACTATAGCATATAGCTGCCATATAAACGGTCGGTCAAAAAACCACTTCTAGTGAGAAAAACTTTTTTGTTTATTATCGTAGCGTCCCCAATCTTGGTATATTAGTTTTATATGCTTTCACATAATTTTGAAAAAATTATCAAAATCGGATGACATAGCATATAGCTGCCATAGGACCGATCGGTCGGAAAATGTTAATTATGGTATCAAATTTTTATTATCAATGATTTCACAATTTTCAAAATATCTGATGTCTCTATCCTATATATATTTTACCGGTTAAATCAGTTGGAGAAAAGTTTTTCAAGTGTATTAAACTTCGGCACAGTCGAAGTTAGCTTTGCCTTCTCGTTTTCTTATTATTTTGCTGATGGCGAGATAAAAAATGAAAAAAAAAAAGTTTGGTGTAGTTGTTGTATATATTATTGCATTTCCTGCCCTTCTGTTAGAATTTGTTGCCCACCGATGGTCTAAAATATATTATTTCATAAAAATATGTTTTTGCATATTTGCATATAAAAATATGCAAATATACAAAATATGCAAAAATGTTTTAGCGGAATTCGATCGTTTTTCAACAAAAATAAGATGTGTGCAATCAGAACTTAAATCGGACAAGCGGTTCAAAATATGCAAAATATGCAAAAATCCGATGTCTAGTTATTAGTTACAGATTTAAATGGCCCTGCGTCGTCCCAGTGCACACTGGGCCCAATTCTCGATTTTTTGGCATAAAGTCTAATATTGATGCTGCAGAGCTGATACTTGGTATATATAATAGTTTTAGAATGCATAATACATGAAAAAAAATTTGGATAATTCTGGACACGCCTACTCTTACCGCCCATATAAGAATGCATTGCGTATACGTACCGTAATGTTGATTTTTTGATATCCCGGTTATACATTCGTTAAAATAAATGGTAATTTAATTTATTTAATATAAGGGAGGTGCAAACATATTTATTAAGGTTTTGAAGCTTCAGCTTTTTCAAAAGCACATTGAGAATTTGACTCTATATATTAAAAATAGTTCTTAACAAAAAAAAAAAACAATTATTTTCTACTTCTAATTCGTTTATTTCATCATTTTTCCATTGTTGAGCTTGTAGCCGCTTAGTTGCTCCAAAACCTAGCTTTTAATTGCGGTAACATCTCGATCGTTATTTAACCATATCGAGCAGCGTTGCATGAGAGAACTCAATCTTACCTACAAGTTGAGAATACCGCAAGGGCTGCAAATGGCCGCAAAAAGCATAAATAACATAATTTAATAAACATATTAAGTTAATTTAACATACATTATAATTGATTCCGGTTAATTCCAAAAAGTTCTACTCTATATAAGACGAGCACTTTGATTAGGTTTTCTGTATATGGACAACACAAAATAGCACACATTAACACACACATACTAAACATTATAACAAAATGCTTCCATTTATAAATTCTACATACCCTAGCCATCAAATCCATAATTTGCAATAGATTATTGTGCAAATTTGTACGACGAGCAAGTTCACAAAGTTAAAGAGAATTTGACGACAATTTTTTCGTAACAATCCCCTTAACTCAACAGCTGACTTCAATTATCGATAACAATTTGAGGGTGCCAATCAACTAAAATATTATTCGATTCTTTGCATACAGATTATGCAGTTTTAAAGGTGATTATTAAAAATGAGTTTTGTTTCCATGAAATTTTTGACTTTATGCAAAAATCGTAATTAGGCCAATGCAGTGGCCAAATGAGCCACTAGGGATTCATGCTAAGGACGACAATAATCTAACGAATAGGCAAAAAGTCCGCTGAAGATTGGCGTTGGGTGTAAGGTATGATGAAAATCGGGTCATTAAGGACAGTCTGGTGACACTTTTCACGGCGCTTGCTGAGAATAGTTCGCACCAATCAGGATATTAAGCGAGACACTCATGGAGATTGTCTAATGTTAGTTTACTAGTGGAAACATGCAGCTAATTATAGAGAAAATTTAGGCCCTCCGCACACGGCTCGTATCGTCATCGTAGCGTCATCGACTTGTCAAAAATTTGCCGATACGATACGATTACGATACGGCTATTGCTCCGCATATGAAGCAATTTTCCATCGGCGAAACACAAAGCGTAAACGTGTAAAGGGATACTGAACCAATTTATATAAAAAACTATCGAAGCCCGCATAGCCAGGTAGAACAAATCCAAAAACAAGTTGGAAAATTGATAACCGACAAAATTGTCGAACCATCAGTGTCAGAATACAATAGCCCCCTATTCAGTTCCAAGAAAGCACTAGGCTCAGAAGAAAAGAAATGGCGATTGGTAATTGACTATCGTCAAATTAATAAAAACTCTTGTCAGATAAATTTCCATCCTAGAATTGATGATATTCTAGGATCAACTAGGTCGAGCAAAAGAATTTTTCATGCCTTGACTTAATGTCAGTTTTCATCAGATTGAACTTGAA
Source organism: Lordiphosa mommai (assembly GCA_018904225.1). Taxonomy (NCBI): domain Eukaryota; kingdom Metazoa; phylum Arthropoda; class Insecta; order Diptera; family Drosophilidae; genus Lordiphosa; species Lordiphosa mommai. The sequence goes on along the minus strand of JAEIFT010000367.1, from coordinate 36,335 downwards.
GAAAGTTAAAAAATATAACATCTTTTTCAACGAGCAATGGCTCATATCGCTTTACGCGATTACCTTTTGGTTTAAAAATAGCTCCAAATTCATTTCAACGAATGATGACTATTGCATTCTCTGGACTTGAACCTTCTCAAGCATTCCTATACATGGATGATTTAATAGTTATAGGTTGTTCCGAAAAACACATGCTCAAAAATTTAACAGATTTTTTGAAAAATGTAGGAAATACCATCTTAAATTGCATCCTCAAAAATGCTCATTTTTAATGCATGAAGTGACCTTCCTAGGTCATAAATGTACAGATAAAGGAATCTTGCCTTACGACAAAAAATTCGAAGTCATACAAAATTATCCAGTCCCACATGCATTTTTCAATTACTATAGAAGATTTATAAAAAATTTCGCGGATTATTCCCCGCCACATTACAAATTTATGTAAAAAGAACGTAGAATTCGTATGGACATCTCAATGTCAACAGGCTTTCGACTATTTACGAAAAATTTAATGAGCCCAACATTATTACAATATCCAGATTTCAGCAAGGAATTTTGCATAATAACTGATGCAAGTAAACAAGCGTGTGGAGCGGTTTTAACTCAAAACCATAATGGACTCCAGCTTCCATTAGTTTATGCATCACGTTCATTTACTAAAAAGGCGAAAGTAATAAAAGTACAACAGAGCAAGAACTAGCAGCAATACACTGGGCAATTACCCATTTTCGACCATATATTTATGGCAAACATTTTACAGTCAGAACAGACCACAGATCACTAACATATTTGTTTTCTATGATCAATCCCAGTTCAAAATTAACACGAAAGCGGCACGAATTAGAAGAATATGACTCACAGTCGAATATCTAAAGGGAAAAGACAATTATGTAGCTGATGCGTTATCACTAATAACCATCAAAGAACTACAAGACATTACCAGAAATATAAGGAAAGTCACTATCAGATATCAAGTAGACAAAAATCCTGCCAGGGAAAGAAATAGAATTGCCTATGCAATCTATAGAAAAAAGCCGAAGCCCAACGTATATCAAGTCATCAATAATGATGAAGTACGTAAAGTAGTGACCTTGCAAGTAAAAAATATGCTATGTTTTTCTTTAAACGAAAAAAAATTACTGCAAGATATGATGTTAGCGATTTATATTAATGGAGTACTTGACTTAGGTCAACAGCCAACTTAAAGGTGGCACCGTGGGAAAATATCTTTGAAAAATTCAATTGATAATTTCAAACAAATGGGCAATAAAATATTGAATTTATTAAGAGTAGCGCTACTCAACCCGGTGACCCTAATAGAAACAGAGAAAGAAAAAAGAGCTATAATGTCACATTTCATAATGATCCAACTACAAGGAGGTCACACAGGCATTACAAAAACCTTTGTCCAAGGTAAAAAGACATAATTTTTGGAAAGGTATGTCTCTGATATATTACTGAGTACGTGCGAAATGTCACAAAATGTCAGAAGTCAAAAGTGACAACACACACAAAAACTCCTTTAAAAATAACGGAAATACTAATCAATGCTTTTGATAGAGTAATAGTAGACACGATCGGTCCACTACCAAAACAGAGCAAGGCAATGAATATGCAGTTACACTGATATGTGACTTAACAAAATATCTTGTTGCCATACCTATTCCAAACAAAAGTGCAAAAGTCGTAGCTAAAGCTATATTCGAAGAATTATTCTGAAATACGGTCCGATGAAGACGTTCATTACGGACATGGGTACGGAATATAAGAATTCAGTTATAGAAGATCTATGTAAGTACCTTGGTATTAAAAACATATCTTCTACGGCACACCACCACCAGACATTAGGAACCGTGGAACGAAGTCATAGAACGCTAAACGAATTCATTCGTTTTTATATATCAGTCGATAAAACCGATTGGGATGTTTGGGTACGATACTTCGTATATTGTTTTAATACAACCCCATCCACAACGCATGGCTACTGCCCTACGAATTAATTTTTAGTAAGAACCCTATTATTAATAAGGCATTTAATAGTATAGATGAGCACATTAAGCCTTTATATAATATAGATGATTACGCTAAGGAATCAAAATATAGATTAGAGTTAGCATATAAAAGAGCAAGAATAATGCTTGAACAGAACAAACAGAGAAATAAATTTACATATGATAAGATAGTAAATGACATAGAATTAAAAATAGGAGATAAAGTTCTATTAAGAAATGAAACAGGTCATAAGCTAGATTTTAAATATATAGGACCATATAAAGTAGAAAAAATAGAAGATAATGATAATATCATAATATCAGACATTAAAAACAAAAAACAGAAAGTAAATAAGGATAGACTAAAAACTTTTACTTCCTAGTGATTTAGTGTGGCCATACATAAGTAATAGTTAGCATTGGTTCTAGCAAATAAAAAAAAAAAAATAAAAAAAAAACAATTTTTAATATTAAAAAAAAATATATATATATATGAAGAACCAGCAAACAAATTTATATCATCATAATAAAAAAAAAAAAAACAAATTTTAATTATAATTTTCATTCAAAATATATTCGCAAAAACTAAAAAAAAAAAAAAAAAAAAAAAAACGAGAAGGCAAAGCTAACTTCGACTGTGCCGAAGTTTTAATACACTTGAAAAACTTTACTCCAACTGATTTAACCGGTAAAATATATATAGGATATAGATATTTAAAATTTTTGAATCATTGCTAAGAACAATTTGATACCATAAAAAAATTTTTCTTAGTAAACCACATTTTCCGACCGATCGGTCCAATGGCAGCTATATGCTATAGTCATCCGATTTTTATAATTTTTTTCAAAATTATGTGAAAGCATATGAAACTAATATATACCAAGATTGGGGACGCAACGAAAAAAAACAATAAAGTTTTTCTCACTAGAAGTAGTTTTTTGACCGACCGTTTATATGGCAGCTATATGCTATAGTCATCCGATTTTGATAAATTTTTCCAGAATTGTGGAAACATATAAACAAATATATACTACTTTGGAGACGCTACGATGGAAATCAAAAAAAGTTTTTCTCACAAAGACTTATTTTTCGACCGATCGTTCCTATGGCAGCTATATGCTATAGTGATCCGATTTTTGATCAATTTTTCCAGAATTATGTAAGACCATATAAAAACTAACATACACCAAGATTAGTGACGCAACGATGGAAAACCAAAAGTTTTTCTAACTAGAACTAGTTCTTAGACCGATCGTTCCTATGGCAGCTATATGATATAGTCATCCGATTTTAATCAATTTTTCCACAAATATGTGAAATCATCTAAAACTAACATATACTAAGAATAGTGACGCTACAATGGAAAAAAAAAAGTTTTTCTCATTAAATGACTTATTTTCCGACCGATCGTTCCTATGGCAGCTATAAGATATAGTCATCCGATCCGGCCGGTTCCGACATATTAGTTGCGCAGTAAAAAGAAGATTATGTGCAAAATTTCAGCTCGATAGCTTTAAAACTGAGAGACTAGTTCGCGTAGAAACAGACAGACAGACAGACGGACACAGACAGACGGACAGACAGACGGACAGATGACGACAGACGAGGACGGACAAGCGGAAATGAACTCGGCTCGTCGTCCTGATCAAGAATTTATATAGTTTATGGGGTCGGAAATGAATATTTCTATGCGTTACAAACTTCTAAAAATTAATATACACTTTTCAAGTGTATAAATATACATAATATTTATATTTACATTATAATCATATACAATTTACTGCTAAAATAACTTCACAATATTACGTTATTTATCAAAAGGAGGGAGATGTAATATACTGTAGTAAACATACATAACGAGTACACACTGTACCCAGTGTCTTAATATCAATCACGTTGTAGAACTTGGCTGCAATGATTACGTAAACCAAAGTCCCAAGCATAACTCAAGTGCAAAAGTAATATGATCGCAGAAGTATGCAATGGACAGTAGAAGTGCCGAGTCAACATGTTTAGCATGCGCGACCGTCCATTCTTTATGTACGTATATAACATTCTCTCTCGCGCTCTCGCTGCTATCAGTGCTGAGCATATAAGTAATACATAACGCATTAACGTCTCTGCTGACGTTTACTGGCAGCATTGGTTTAGCAGACATTATATGAATTCTGTAAAATTAATTATCAAAGAGACACAGAATAATAAAAGACACATTAAAACATGGATGTGTTTTTATTTGAACCGTTGCTGATTCTAAACAACTCCAAATATTACAATCTTCACTAGATCTGTTCAAACGCCTTGACTCCCAGTGCTGCCGGTTGTAAAGAAAAATGCGTCGCTTCACGTTATAATAAGGTTTAATCTTTCTGTGCTGATGTTCGCGCTGTGGCGGGTCTATGCTTACTAACTAAGTGAGAATGTACAAGAGCTTAATGAAGTCTAGAGAGTAATAAGTAGGAGAACAAAGAGAGAAAATGAGAGCAGACTGGCGTTGCCAGCCTGATAAACTCATACGATAGTTAAGTGCAGCTTAAAGAATAGTATTCGATATAGATATAAATTCAAATATTAACGTAAATTCAAATTCAAAGTGGCGTTGTCCCCCAACAACGTGCTTTTTACAAAGGCGCTTCACCAGTACTCAATCAAGGGGAGAGCTTCCCATTCCGAGAGCTCACGTTAATCCCTGTTTTCAGCATACAGGTCTTGATTATGCTGGTCCAATATCAATCAAGGAGTCAAAAGGGCGTAGCCCCAGGATCGGAAAGGCTTGGTTTGCCATTTTTGTGTGTTTGTCTACCAAAGCACTACACCTCGAGGTCGTCAGCGATCTCACAACCAAGGCTTTCATCGCAGCATTTCACCATTTTATCGCACGTCGTTCCAGGCTAACTGACCTATACTCCGACAATGGCACCACTTTCCATGGCAGCAAGCGAATTCTGGATGAGATGAGGAGACGGACGATCGAAGAATTCAAAGAAGGAATTATCTAGTTTCTTTGCCAATGAGGGTCTCAATTGGTATTTTATACCTCCATCGGCACCCCATTTTGGCGGCATTAGGGAGGCTGGAGTTAGATCTGTAAAATTGCATTTACGACGAGTGGTTGAGACCGCAGCTCTCACTTTTGAAGAATTATCTACAGTCTTGGCGCAGATAGAAGCTGTATTGAATTCTCGCCAACTATGTCCAGTTAGTAATGGTAGTTTCGATCCTCTTACACCAGCACATTTTCTTCATGGTGCTCCATACACCGACTTGCCAGAACCTAGCCTACTGGAGGTCAACTTTAATGGATTGGAAACGTCAGCTGCAAGCAATGGTCCGGGGATTTTGGAAGCGCTGGCATATGGAATATCTCACATTGCTGCAAGAGCGCTACAAATGGCAATTGGAAACTGCCAACATTCAACTTGGTACTCTTGTCGTACTTAAGGAACCCAATCTGCCACCCTCCAAATGGGTAATCGGAAGAATAGCAGAAGTCCACGTGGGTCAGGGTGGGAAAATCCGAGTCGCTTCCATCAAGACGGCTCATGAGACCTACAAACGGCCCATCACGAAGATTGCCGCCCTTCCGCTTTGCTGAACAATCGTTCAGGGAGGCCGGTAAGTTTGGGAATTAATCAGCCTCTGAAATTTTATATTCCCAAATCATTTGAATTTCATCAATTATGTTTTTTGCCACAACTATTATTAAGTGAATCGAAATTTATGGCAGGACTACTAGATTAGTTCACAAAATGTGTATAGGAAATATGAAAAGGCTACTTGATTTAACATAGCTCTTACATTAATAGTCAAACAAATGTACAATAACATTCCCCACTACTAAATTAAAAAAAAATTTCCCCAAATTCATATTTGCTCTATTTAAACAACCCCGCGATAATGACATTCAAATTTCAAAAAGTATATATTTTCTTGATCAGTATTAATATCCGAGTTGAAATAGCCATGTCCGTCTGTCCGTCCGTCCGTCCGCCCGTCCGTCTGTCCGTCTGTCTGACTATTAATGAAGTGCTCTGATAACTCAAGTATCCTTTTTAAATTCAACAAAATCTTTAGAAATATCGGATATGTAAAGCTATATGCAGACTTTAACTTATGCTCTCGTTTTTGTATAATTCCGTGTTATTGATCAGAGAGAATGTTGTACTTCTAAAGACAGACAATATTTTAAGGTAATTCTTAAAATGTAAGTCCGTTAAAAAAATGTTTTTCCTGAATTAATCACATTGTTCACCACCACCCACAAGGAGGACACATATTATAATTCTAGGTGGGTGGAGTAGTCAAATGAAAGGCGTCACTCAAGCGATCCAATATCTATCAGCTTTTAAATAACAGTTTCAACTGACGGTTTTTAAATAAACTATTGTTGAGTAGCTATAATCTTTACATAATAAAAACATCCTACTACTACTACTATATTATATTTCTTTGTATTTATTACTGGATTTTATTTTTTAGGTCTCCATTCTACAAGATTATTATACCTACTGGTGACACCATTCGATATGAATATATAGTATCAAAACTGCTTTCTGAAGAACATCCGGTAATGCTGGTAGGAAATGTTGGCACAGGAAAAACTTCAACTGCTATAAGTGTCATGGATGCCTGTGATAAAACTAAATTTTGCATTCTCTCTGTAAATATTTCCGCGCAAACTACTGCAACGGGACTTCAAGACTCCATTGAAAATAGAACAGAGAAACGCACAAAAACTCAATTTGTTCCAATTGGTGGAAAAAGAATGATATGTTTCATGGATGACTTTAATATGCCTGCAAAAGATACTTATGGCTCACAACCACCACTAGAACTTATACGACAATGGATCGACTATAAGTACTGGTTTAATCGAAAGAGCCAACAAAAAATATATGTACAGAATACATTATTAATGGCAGCTATGGGTCCACCAGGCGGCGGTCGACAAGTAATCTCGTCTCGCACGCTGAGTCGTTTTGTTATGATAAATTTAACTTTTCCCACTCAAGAAACAATTGTTCGAATATTTGGTACTATGCTGATGCAAAAACTTGAGAGCTTTACCAACGAAGTTCGTGAGATATGTATTCCTATTACACTATGTACAATTCATTTATATACATCTGTTATCATCAAAATGCTTCCAACACCCAATAAGTCACATTACCTTTTTAACCTACGTGACATTTCAAAGGTATTTCAAGGACTACTGAGAAGTGCAAGAGAATTACAATCAAAAAAAACCCTGTTTCTACGTCTTTGGGTTCACGAAAGTATCAGAGTGTTTTCTGATCGTTTAGTCGACGATGCTGACCAAACTTGGTTTCATACTCTAATGATACATTAGGTAAGCATTTTGAGGTTACATTCCACAGCCTTTGCCCATCGAAAGTTCATCCTCTTTTCGGTGACTTCGCCCATCCCCAAGGACTTTACGAAGATTTGCAAATAGAATCTTTGCGCAATTATATGATAAGTCAATTAGTGGAGTACAATAGCTTTCCGGGAATGACTCGTCTGAATTTGGTGTTTTTTAAAGAAGCTATTGATCATGTGGTTCGAATTCTACGTGTTATATCGCAGCCGCGGGGCCATATGCTAAATATGGGAATTGGAGGATCAGGTCGACAAGTACTTTCCAAACTTGCGGCATTTATTTTAGAAATGGGAATCTTTCAGGTTGAAGTTACAAAAAAATATAAAATTGGAGATTTACGTGAGGACTTAAAAAACCTTTATAAGATAACGGGCATAAAGCAGCGTGAAACCATTTTTATATTTAGCAGTGAACAAATAGCCGATGTCTCATTTTTGGAAATAATAAATAATATGTTAAGTACAGGTGAAATAAACCTGTTCAAGTCAGAAGAATTTGACGAGTTAAAAACCGAACTGGAGCGGCCCGCAAAAAAAGCAGGAATTGTTTTAACCACTGAAGCAATGTATTCATTTTTTTTGCTTAATGTTCGAGATTTAATGCACATAGCTCTTTGTTTCAGCCCTATTGGGGAAAACTTCCGAAGCTATATTCGTCAATATCCTGCATTATTAAGCGCTACAACTCCTAATTGGTTTAGATTATGGCCTCAGGAAGCGTTACTAGAAGTGGCATCTCATTTTTTGCATGGCTTTCAGCTCAATGTGGTCGTACCAGGGAGGGAAGATGAGAAACATCGCGAAAGCTTAGTCATAACTACAGAAAGTGTTCTTCATCGTGATATTGCGCATGCATTTTCTGTCATACATTCTAGTGTTGCAAAAATATCTGAGCTTATGTTATTAGAAGTAAAGCGACATAACTACGTTACTTCGCCAAATTATTTGCAGCTCGTTAGTGGTTTCAAAGATCTTCTTGAAAAGAAGCGATTGGGGGTATCTTCTTCAGCTAATCGTCTACGAAATGGGCTTTCTAAGATTGCGGAAACCCAGGAAAAAGTTTCTTTAATGTCGGAGGAGCTAAAATATAGTTCAGAGCAAGTAAAAATTTTAGCCAAAGAGTGTGAAGAGTTTATTGCTATGATAGAAATACAAAAGTCAGAGGCGACGGAGCAAAAAGAAAAAGTTGACGCAGAAGCTGTAATTATTAGACGTGAGGAAATCATTTGTCTTGATTTAGCGGCAATGGCGCGTGCCGACTTAGAGATAGTAATGCCCATGATTGACGCAGCAGTAAAGGCTCTTGATGCACTAAATAAGAAAGATATAGCCGAAGTCAAATCTTATGGTCGACCCCCTATGAAAATTGAGAAAGTTATGGAAGCCGTTTTAATACTTCTTGGAAAGGAACCTACTTGGGAAAACGCTAAAAAAGTACTTAGTGAATCGACTTTTCTAAATGACCTTAAAAATTTTGATCGGGACCACATTTCTGATAAAACATTAAAGCGAATTGCGATGAAAAAAAAATTGAACTAGAACCAGACAAGGTTGCTGTTGTATCAGTTGCATGTAAGTCTCTGATGCAATGGATAATGGCAATAGAGAATTATGGAAAAGTGTATCGCATTGTTGCGCCCAAGCAAGAGAAACTAGACAACGCTATGAGATCTCTAGAAGAAAAGCAAGCAGCGTTAGCAGCAGCAAAAAAAAAATTAGAAGAGCTGCAAGCTGTTATTGAAGAACTTTATCGTCAACTTAATGAAAAAACTGAGCTTTTAAATGAGCTAAGCGCGAAGGAAGAGCGTCTTAGAAAACAGTTGGAGCGGGCAATTATTCTAGTTGAATCACTTTCAGGAGAAAGAGAGCGGTGGATCGAAACAGTAGCACAACTGGACCTTTCGTTTGAGAAACTTCCTGGGGACTGCTTATTGTCTGTTGCTTTTATGTCTTATTTAGGAGCATTTGATACGAAATATCGAGAAGAACTAATAAATAAGTGGTCGCGGCTTGTTAAAGATCTTCTTATACCTGCAACGTCAGAGCTGAAAATAAGTCATTTTCTAAGCGACGCTGTTTCAATACGGGAGTGGAATATACAAGGATTGCCCTCTGATGACTTAAGTACTGAAAATGGAGTGATGGTCACTCAAGGAACTCGCTGGCCTCTTATCATCGATCCACAAATGCAAGCAAACAACTGGATTAAAAATATGGAAGAGCACAATCAACTCGTCATTATAGATTTTGGAATGAGTGATTATCTGATACAGTTAGAACGAGCTATAAAAGAAGGATTGCCGGTCTTATTGCAAAATGTGGGAGAGCATTTGGACCAAGCTATTAATCCTATTTTGCGGCGAAGTTTTACAATTCAGAGTGGAGAAAAATTAATTAAATTTAATGATAAATACATTTCCTACAACGACAAATTTCGATTTTATATTACAACTAAAATATCAAATCCACACTACCCTCCTGAAATATCTTCAAAGACTACGATAGTAAACTTTGCGCTTAAGCAGGATGGTCTTGAGGCCCAACTGTTAGGTATTATTGTACGCAAGGAAAAGCCAGCGCTCGAGGAACAAAAAGATGAACTAGTTTTGACTATTGCACGTAATAAACGTACGCTTATAGATCTTGACAACGAAATTTTGCGTTTACTGAATGAGAGTCGAGGGTCGCTTTTGGACGATGATGAGCTTTTCTCTACTTTACAGAAGTCACGGCAGACATCTGTCTTGGTAAAAGAATCCTTAAGTATTGCAGAGGTCACCGAGGTAGAGATTGATGCAGCTCGTCAAGAATACAAGCCGGCATCAGAGAGAGCGGCCATTTTATTTTTCGTGCTAATGGACATGTCAAAAATAGATCCTATGTATGTATTTTCATTAGCTGCGTACATACTACTATTTACGCAATCTATCGAGCGAAGCCCACGCAACCAACTTATTCATGAGCGCATCCTGAATATCAATGACTTTCATACTTACTCTGTATACCGTAATACATGTCGAGGTTTATTTGAGAGGCATAAACTTTTATTCTCGATACATATGACCGCTAAAATAATCTCAAATGCAGGAAAGCTTGTAGAAGAAGAGTATGAGTTCATTCTAAAGGGCGGTATAGTTTTAGACAAGCAAGGCCAGGCTCCCAATCCAGCACCTTGTAAGTTAAAATAAATAAAAAAATATAAATAATCATAATTTAACAAGCAATAATCTTTTAGGGTTGGATAACTGAGCAGAACTGGGACAATATTACAGAGCTAGATAAAGTTCCGGGATTTCATGGCATCATAGACTCATTTGAACAGAATTTTAAAGCATGGAATGGTAAGATTATATAAAAACACTAAACGCAACCTGATCAAAAATCAATTTAACCCATTTTCGTTTTGTTGCGCTCGAATAACCCACAAAAGGCAACAGTTTAAAAATTTATATACACACAACATTAACGGAGTACAAAATTAAACATTATATGGTGTTTATTATATTGGTCAACGGAGTTCACCTCAGTATATAATTTCCTATTAACATAAACGTATTTATATTAGTCACGCGGGAATCACCCGTGATTTCTGACCGCTGGCCACCTCAATTGCATCGCTCCCTTATACTTGGTCTTTGCCTCCTTACACAAATATCTATGGGAAAGAAGGGAGGGGGGAAACTGAAAGCGGCGCATCTAGTTAGCTTATGCCGTCAAGCCAATTCCAATTGGGAAATTACCAGTAAGCTATTGCCATCTCGGCTGTTGATGCTGATCAAGAATATATATACTTTATAGGGTCGGAGATGCTTCCTTCTGGCTGTTACATACATTTGCACAAACCCAATATACTCTGTGTACCTTCGGTACAGAGTATAAAAAATATTTTCAGAGGTCTGCGACAAGCATTACAAATTAGCCCCACCATCGGCTACGCCGATAATTAAATAACCTTGCAGTTTTTGAAAGACGCTATCATTGATAAAAAAAGTATTTCGCTCTTAATTAGTACCGACCGTTATATGACAGCTATATGTATAGTCAACCGATTTTGATAAATTTTTCCAGAATTATGTAAAGCATAAAAACTAATATATACAAAATTGGGGACGCTACGATGAAAAACAAAAAGTTTTTTTACTTCAGGAGACTAGTTTTTTGACCGATCGTTTATATGGCAGCTATATGCTATAGTCATCCGATTTTGATAAATTTTTCCAGAATTGTGTGAAAGTATATAAAACTAATAAATACCGATTGGTGACGCATACGATGAAAAAAAGTTTTTCACTAGAACTAGTTTTTGACCGACCGTTTCTACTGGCAGCTATATGCTATAGTTATCCGATTTTGATAAATTTTTCCAGAATTATGTGAAAAAGTATATAAAACTAATAAATACCACAATTGGTGACGCTACGATGGCAAACAAAAAAGTTTAACTCACTAGAAAAATTGTTTTTGGACCGATCGTTCCTATGGCAGCTATATGATATAGTCATCGATACGGCCAATTCCGATAAATGTGCGCCTATGTGTATTTAAGACTTTCTGCAAAGTTTGTCGGTTAGCTTTAAACTGGGAGGAGATAGCATCGAAAACAGATGGACGGATAAACGGACATAGCTATATAGACTCAGCTCGTCATGCTGATCAAGAATATACAAGGTTGCCCATATTCGACGAACCCATCTGGCAACGCCATAACTTTTGACAGAGATGTCAGATCGCTTAATGACATACCGCGATTGAAGCGTCAGTCCAAGCAGATTTTCACCATGGAACAATACACGCCACGCGAGCGCTCTGAAATAGTTGAAATTTACATTCAACAGAACAAGTCAATTGTTCAAAAACAAAAAAACAAAATTATCATGTCCGGTGAAGCCCATTTCACATTGAATGGGACCGTAAATAAGCAAAATTGCCGTATTTACGCCACTGAAAATCCCACTAGATTAAGAAGGCCTCTTCATGACGGAAAAGTCACAGTTTGGTTGCGAAAACGGTCATTGGGCCGTTTTTCTTCCAAATGAAAATGGCCATGCTGTTACCATCAACCAGGAGCGTTATCGCAACATGATGATCAATTTTGTGATGCAAAATCGAAAGCGTATGGGGCAGTTCACTATTCAACAAGACAGCGCTCCACCGCACACAAGTCGCATAACAATCGATTTTCTCAATAAATTGTTTTCGGGCCGTATCCATTAAAAAAAAAAAAAAAAAAAAAAATATAAATAAAAAAAAATATAAAAAAATATTAAAAAACTTAATTTTACGGTTTACCCAGGGTTAAAAGATAATTATGTTTTTAAAAAATCAAAGAAAAAAAATAAAAATTTGGCGGTTGGCAATCTTAATCATTTAATTTGTTCCAAGTAGATTTGTTTACATCAATTTTTTGAATATGATATCTCTCAAATGGCCGCCTCTGTCGTTGATGGCGTATTGTGCCCTTTTCGCATTTTCGCTAACATTTCGGCCGGAATAGCGGCTATTTCTTCCTGAATGTTGTCCTTGAGCTCTTCCTACGGTCCTTGGCTTGTTAACGTAAACCTTTGACTTTTAAATAACCCCCCCAAAGAAGAAGTCAGGCGGCGTCAAATACGGGCGAACGGGTGGCCGTCCCAATCACCACTTTTGGTGGTAACGCTCCTGGTTGATGGTAACAGCATGGCCATTTCCTTTTTGGAAGAAAAACGGCCCAATGACCGTTTTCGCACTAACGCCGCACCAAAGCTGAGCTTTTTCGTCAGAGAGGCACTTCTGGATCTCCGAGATTTTCAGTGGCGTGAATACGGCAATTTTGCTTATTTCGGTCCCATTCAATGTGAAATGGGCTTCATCGGACATGATAATTTTGTTCTGCAAAATTGCTCGTCATCTTCGGCCATTTCGATGACTCTTTTTGGGCCCATTCCAATCGGGTACGGAAGGCTTGTCCGCAGGCAACAATCTTTGTCAATTGAATTTTGTACGGGAACAAATGCAAATCACCGCGAATATCCGTTGTAAAGTGGACGGAGCCATGCCCAACTGCTGAGAACGGCGTTTTGGGATGTTCTTGGGACCACTCTCAACACAGCTCGTACGGCAGCGATATTTCGGCCGATCGCCTTGTTCGACTTTTGTTTGGCTTCATTAGAAAGAGTACTCACCAGTCTAAAATTTCTTCGTATAAACGCTTAATGGTTGTTCTTAGAAGGCGCACTTTTCCACATTTTTATTTTTTAAAAGCCGTTGGCAAAGGTTTTCACAATTGACTTGTTCTGTTGAATGTAAATTTCAACTATTTTGGGGCGTCTAGTGGCGTGTATTCCACAAAAATCTGCCGCTTCAAACGCGGTATGTCATTAAGCGATCTGACATTTGTCAAAAGCTATGGCGTTGTAGATGGGTCCGGGTCGAATATGGGCAACCCCTGTATATCATATAAACTAGTTCTAGTTAAAAAAACTTTGTTGTTTTCTATTATAGCGGTACAAATCTTGGTGTATGTTAGTTTTATATGCTTCCACAATTGTGAAAAAAATTTATCAAAATCGGATGACTATATCATATAGCTGCCATATAAGGGTCGCTCAAAAACTAGTTCTATTGGGAAAAACTTTGTTTTTCATCGTGCGTCACCAATTGTAGTATATATTAGTTTTATATGCTTCCAATTTCAAAAATTAGCAAAATCGGATGATTATATCATATAGCCGCCATAGGAACGAGCGGTTGGAAAATAAGTTTTAGTGAGAAAACTCTGTTTTGTAGCTAACTAACATGGGCTTCACATAGCAGTCGTACCCTACGGAGCGCTAGTTCGGTGGCCAGCGCTCGGAAAAAAATCATGCCTGAACAATCTAAATAGAGTATTAAGAAGCGCGGAAATATGTATGAGCGGGGCTCTCCGAACGACACCAACGGAACCGCCATATTCCATTTAATTAGAATTGTCCTTGAATAGAGGGAACTAGGAACGGGCCGAAAAAGCCGCTCTCAAGGCACTGACTCAAAACTAACTGTTAGATATTGTCGACTTGTATATCGACAAGCTCAACATCGATATCAACTGTAAGCGGGACTCACGAATGTTAGCGTGTAAGAAATTGGCGACGGGGTTAACTAACCAAGCATAAAATACTTTTGAACGCAAACGCTTGTGTAAATACACAAAGATGTGGGAATTCGCCCAAAGCCAGGAGAGTCCAAACCGAGAGAGAGAGACTCGTAGTGGACGTCGTTACTGAACTTCGGTAACGAGGGTAGTTAATCAGTCGATGCTAAGATGATCTCGCAGGTAAACACGCAGTTACAATTTACACTATAACTCATCATCACTAGAAAACCAGGGGTTACAAATTTGGGGGCTCGTCCAGGATTATAAATACTTATAACGAAAAACAAAAACTATCAGTGTGGTGTGCTAAAAGTGTTTAAATGTACTGTGTGGATTGTGCAAAAATCGTGAATTTGCATTACCATTTGGAGCAGAGAAAGACAACCAATTGTTAATGGGCAATCAGTACGGGTGCGAAAGAGACAAAGATATAAATAAGATGCAGTGTTGGGGAAGTTACCTGTTTTGGAGGCAAGTATATGGAATCTGGCTCGATCGACCAATTTCGTCCGAGCAAGGTTAAAAAGCCACACACGGGTCGTCCACTGTCAGCGTGGACAAATAAAACACTCGTAGCTTGTTTAAAAACTAAAAATGCTTATTATTTATTCAGCATAGATTATAGTAAACTTAGTTAAACTTGAAAAACACAAAAACCCAACCGCCTTCACTGTGCGACATTTCAGCAACTCTCCTTTCTCATTAGAAAAAACTGCCAACTTGCTTCAACTTAAAAATACCAAAATATTTTACCGCTTGGCCACACTGTCTCGGTCATTTCAAATATCGACAGTTAAATTCAAATTCCTTTCGCAACATCCTCCTCCCAAGTATTGCAGTCGGCAACAATAAAGTCTTAGATTGCAGGCGGCAATACTTCAGAGTTTACAAGTCTTTCTTAACATCTAACTTAATAAGTTTCACAATAGGTCTTTAATATATATTATTTTTAATCTTAACATCTACAATACGGACACGTCCATCGTTTGAAGGATACGTTTTACAATCAAACCTTTGGGCCAACTGTTTCTAGGAAATTTAGAGTCCGTTATCAAAACAATATCTCCTTCTTTTTAAAACTTCATTATCTTTTGTCCATTTTCGGCTATACAAAAGATATTGTCTATATTCTTTTTCCATTTCAACCAAAATATGTCTGCAAGTCTTTGCGACGCTTTCCACATATTTAACAATTTCAAATTCATGTCAGTAACATTTGGATAAAATGAATCTCGGTAATTTGGACCAATCAAAAATGTCATTCGGCGTTAATGGTTCTGATTCCATTGAGTCTGAGGGCATACAATAGAGGTCGGCAGTTTATCACTGAATTCAATTTCACAAACAAAGTCTTTAATGTATACTCTTTGGGATATCTCTCTCTTTTAGTAAAACACATAAATATTTTTAACCGTATATATAAGCCTTTCCCAGGCTCCTCCATGTGAGGCGTCAAAGGCGGTTACAAGAACCAAGTACACTTTGTTTTGTCGTCAGAAAATGTGTCAGTTCGTTTTTGGGCCAAGTCATCTAAATTTGTCTTTTATGTCTTTACTTGCACGCCTAAAGTTCGTTCCGTTGTCTGAAAGGCCAATTCAATCGGAAAACCTCGTCGACAACCAAATTGGCGAAATACATGCATAAACGAATTGCACGATAAGTCTTCGGCTATTTCAAGATGTACTACACGAGATGCCATGCATGTAAAAAAATCCCCATATCTTTTTACATGACTTCTATTCACGGTGATTTCTAATCGGCCAAAAATAATCAATTCCCCACTTTTAAAAGGCTCTTTCGGTTGGTTCTATTCGACAGGTTGGAATTGACCCCATCAATGGCGCGTGAGGGCGGTATTTTTTGTTCTTACAGTACTAACAATTTTTAATGATCTTTTTTAACGGTATTACGACATTTTGCAATCCAAAACTTGTCGAAGGTTGGATATTACCGTTTCTGTACCAATATGACAATTTTGTACATGATAGTAGTGCACTAACAAGTTGGTAATTGGGTGGTCTTTGTTCAGGATGATTGGATTTTTCGCATCGAAGTCATACTCATTGTCATTTAAATTCGTCAATCTACCTCGAAGTCTCAATATGCCAGTCATTGGATAATTTTAAGGGTAAAGCTTTCAAATGGCTTGAACCTTTTAAGGTTCGTCCTTTTTCAATTTGTCAATTTCAGTCCGGTAGCAATCTGCTTGAATTTTCTTAAATATAAGCATTTCTGCAGCTATCAATTCCTTGGCAGTTAACTCCTTTTCCATTAAAGCTCCCCTTTTTGATTTCAAATTTGATACATACCTTAGTATCCAATCTGTTGTTCTCAAGAATCGCATCCAATTCCGAGAATCTTGAAATGTCCGGTAAAACAATATGATTTTTAGGCACGGTGATTATTCATTTACCGTATTCTTTGTCAATTAGTCATTTGTTTGTCCCTTTATAGATATTTTCCAACCGGCCGATGACTGTTGTCATTTTGCAAGAATTTTGGGCCTGTTAGCGAGTCGTTTGAAGAAAAGTCAACGTTGATGTGCTGTAGCTTCGTCTGCGGGATTCAATTTAGAGAGGTACATATCTCCAGTCACATGAATTAGTCAATTCTTGAATTTCTCCCAAACGTTGGGCAACGAATGTTTTTTTAAATAGTTTGCTGCTTGACTTAAGCCAATACAAAACAATTTCTGAATCTGTCCTAAGAAAGTCTTTTTGATTTTTATACTTAAAGTCTCTTTTACTTTTGCTCAGTCTAGCTCCTAATAAAGTACCTTGCAACTGTAACCGTGGAATGGACATGGGTTTTAGAGGTGCTACACGTGATTTGGCATTTACTAAAATGCATTCCACTTTGTTGTCAAATTCAAAACGCAAATATGCGCAAAGCTAGGCGTTCTTTGGCGTCACAGAATATTGTCGGTCATATTGTCAATTGTCGTGTTTGTAAAGGCAAGTTTAGGCTGGGACTGTTTTTTTTACTTTCCTCAAAGTGAATATTTTAGGTGACTGATTGTTGCCTTTGATTCGGACACCAAATTAAATTTTGAATCTTGCTGTTCATATACTTCGTCATTTAGTCCATTTGCATCTTTTAACGGTCTGGTCGGACCGTCTAACCCTAAGTCATTTGAAACTTGTTCATCTATTAACGAAACTGTCGACGCTTCGTCAAAAGCATATGTGTTAATTGTCTTATTTGTCTATTAGACAAACAGGAATAACTTTTAACAAGACTTTGCTTTGGTTTAAATTTACATTACAGTTGATTTCCGATTTTAATTTTGACTGATCATTAGAGTCTGTCTTGTGGAATTGTTTATCAACTTTATCTTTGTGCAATAAATTGTTGTGAGTAAAATTACAATTATTAATTTTACATGTCTTTTTGCGCTTGCAATCTCTCATTACATGATTTTTGCACAGACACGAGATACACAAGCTGTTTTGAGAGACATGCTCCCATCGTTTGTCAATATTTAGGTCTTTAAATTTGTCACAGTTTGTCACATAATAGATTGTCACTTGCAAAAGTTGCAGAAGGCTTTAATTTTGTCTTTTGTTAATATATTTGACTGACTTGAAACTGTTAATGTTGTGTCCTTTGGCTTATTTTGACCAAATCCAAGCATAGTCGCTGCTTGAATAGTTTCTTCTAACCATTCTTGAAACTTTATAATCTTTGGCTGATCTGATTTGTTTTTCTGTAAATGTTTCATGAAGGCAACACGTTGTGAAACCGGTATTTTTTCTAACAGTTCGTCAAATAACAATGGATTACGAATTTGATCAATGTCCTCAAAGGACAACAGTGTATGAATCAGATTGGTAATCATGTCATAAAATGATAAGTCGCTCATATTTATCGTCTTTTATGGAAGGAAAATACTTAATTTTTCCAATCAACTGTCTTATGATATGACCAGAATCACCGAATCGTTTTCTTAAAATGTCAATTATCGTGCTCACATTTTCTGGCAATAACAGAAGTGCCTGTACATTCTTTGGCACGACCCGTTAATGCCTTCGCAATCTGTTTACGTTTTCATAATTACTAAAATTACAAATTTCAGTGCTATTTTCAAATTCTGCAATAAAAAATAGGCCATTCTAATGGGTCGCCTGAAAACGTTGGTAGATCTTGTCTGATCGTCTGTCTAGCCATAAAATGATCAATAGTATTTTCGTTTGAAAACTCTAGCTTACGCTGTGTCGACTTAACCCAGTCGTGGGTCCGTTTATTTTCTTCTTGGTCGTCATTGTCGATGCACTCGTCTTCTTGTTGTCCAAGACTGCTGGACTCCAGGGGTGCCATTTGTAATTGTCGTTCCAGCTCCAATTGTTTCTCCTGAAACTCTATTTGAGTGCGCCGTTTCTGAAGTTCTTCTTGTCTTTTCAAAAACTCCATTTGTACCTTGAGCCTTTGTACCTTAGATGAGCTTCGGGAATATTGCGTTTCTTCGTACTGATTGTCTTCAGTATTTCTATTGGCAACCATGGGGGTTGATGCAGGAAATTTAAAGTTTACGTTTGGTGCCACAGTTAGTTTTGTCATATCCAACTGTGAGCCTGTTTCCTGCGTGGACATGTTTATACCTGGTCGAGGTGTGTCTAGAGTTTGTTGCTGTTGTACAGCTTTTCCTGATTGTTTTGTTTGCTGAGTCGTCTTTGCAGCTTGTTGCTGTGTCTTCTTTTTGCTGGAACGTGTTCCTGCCATTATCACTGTCCTCGATAGTAAGTCCCACAGTTACACTGTTCCACAAATTTTCACTCGTTCCCACAAGTGATGTCGTCGAAATTTAATGTATTCACCCAAGCTTTCGTCTACGCTTGGCCAAAAGTAAATACATATACAAGTTTTAGTGTTTGTATATAATTGTGTGAATGTCCAAGATCGATCCCGGCAAATCAATCACACATTTGTCCAGTTTTCTATTGCGTGTTGGTTTCAATTCCACCGTTGTACAGACAATACACACACACACATGTCGTCGTCAATGCGTGTATGTATGAATGTGAACTCATGTACGTGTGTATGTCCAAGATCGAGCTCTGCAATACATACACAACTTTCAAGAATTTGGCTGATGAAATCGAGCGTCACTTTTACGCAATCCAGGTGCCGTTCTGTAGGCTGCGAAGGACCATAATGTTGGGGAAGTTACCTGTTTTGGAGGCAAGTATATGCGAATCTGGCTCGATCGACCATAATGTTGGAAGTTACCTGTTTTGAGGCAAGTATGTGAATCTGGCTCGATCGACCAATTTCGTCCGAGCAAGGTTAAACCGCACACACGGGTCGTCCACTGTCAGCGTGGACAAATAAAACACTCGTAGCTTGTTTAAAAACTAAAAATGCTTATTATTTATTCGGCATAGATTATAGAAAACTTAGTTAAACTTGAAAAACACAAAAACCCAACCGCCTTTCATGGCGACATTTCAGCAACTCTCCTTTCTCATTAGAAAAAACTGCCAACTTGCTTCAACTTAAAAATACCAAAATATTTTACCGCGACGGCATACACAGTAAATCAAATATTAGGCGCTTGGCCACACTGTCTCGGTCATTTCAAATATCGACAGTTAAATTCAAATTCCTTTCGCAACATGCAGACTTAAGGCTGACAAGTACAGTCAGTGGGTTGCGGAACGTGCATATGCTGGAACGAGAGCACCAGATTGCTTATGGTCAAATTGTTGGCTACAACGAGAGGTCTGAGTTTGGCATAAGACGGTGGTGAGTAACAGAATTTTTTGGTACGAGAGATGGCGAATTGAAATCGTGATAACATAGTGCTTAGTTAACAGTTAACATTTTTATTGTGAACAGTGGCCTGATTGGCAGTGCGCTGTTATGCCTTAGTCAAGGCAGTTAACATAGTGTTAAGATTAACATTGATTTTCAACATTGCCTGTTTCTTACAGTTTGAAAAGCTGTATGCTTTAAATATTAAAATTTAAGTTTGAGAGTAATTTCAAATAATTTAGTGGCATAGAACCAAACCTACATGTTTAATAAAGCTACTACGATGGACTGTAGCTTCGCTTCAGTACCCTCCCTACCTTTGATTTTCCTTCAGCGGACACATTCATGTAAAATCCCAAAAACGGTTTACACCCCCTTTTTTAACCATTCAACCTCAAAGGAAAAATTGTAACTTTAGAAATTCATTTCAATTTTAGTATATTTTTACTAAATCTAATTTTCTTTTCATTTTCTTCAGGGGTTTCTAAACTTAACAAAATCATTATCATTAACAAAATCAAATCATTATCATAATCATTATCTAAACTAAGGGGTTAACAAAATTATTAGGGTTTTCTGAGCCATTCTCTTTTAATATAAAAATGTATAGTAGATTTATGTATATATTCGTCTATACATATTTTGTTTTAATAAAATTGATGGAAAAATATTATAAATATTGAGTATAAATGTTATTTTAATTGAATAGATTTACTTATCTATATTTAATATGTTGTTTCTTCTTTGCATTTTCCAAATTTCTTTTTTAATTGAATTTTCTTTTTTAATTCTAAATTTTGTACTAATTTTAAAATTTGGTATTTTAATTCAAAAAATTTCTTTTCGCATTTTTATACACTTGAAAAGTGTATATTAATTTTGCCCAGAAGTTTGTAACGCATAGAAATATTCATTTCCGACCACATAAACTATATATATTCTTGATCAGGACGACGAGCTGAGTGCAATTCCGTCTGTCCGTCCGTCCGTCTGTCTGTTTCTACTCAAACTAGTCCCTCAGTTTTAAAGCTATCGAGCTGAAAATTTGCACGGAGTCTTCTTTTGACTGCACGCAACTAATATGTCGGAACCGGCAGGATCGGATGACTACATCATATAGCTGCCATAGAAACAGTCGGTCAAAAAACTAGTTCTAGTAAGAAAAACTTTTTGGTTTTCCATCGTAGCGTTACTAATCTTGGTAAATGTTAGTCTTATATGCTGCCACACAATTATGGAAAAATTTATCAAAATCGGATCACTATAGCATATAGCTGCCATAGAAACGGTCGGTTGTAAAACTAGTTCTAGTAAGAAAAACTTTTTTGTTTTTTATCGTAGCGTTACTAATCTTGGTAAATGTTAGTTTTATATGCTTCCACACATTTATGAAAAAATTTATCATAATCGGATCACTATAGCATATAGCTGCCATAGAAACGGTCGGTCAAAAAACTAGTACTAGTGAAAAAAACTTTTTTGTTTTCCATCGTAGCGTCACTAATAATGGTACATGGTAATTTTATATGCTTTCACATAATATAGGAAAAAATTTATCAAAATCGGATGACTATATTATTTAGCTCCCATAGAAACGGTCGGTCAAAAACTGCATCTAATGAGAAAAACTTTTTGTTTTCTTGATATATATTAGTTTTTTATGCTTTTACATAATTTTGAAAAAATTTATCAAAATCAGATGACTATAGCATATAGCTGCCATAGGACCGATCGGTCGGAAAATGTGTTTTACTAGGAAAAGTTTTTATTTATGTTATCAAATTGTTATTATCCTATATATATTTTACCGGTTAAATCAGTTAGAGAAAAGTTTTTCAAGTGTATTAAAACTTCGGCACAGTCGAAGTTAGCTTTGCCTTCTCGTTACTTTTGCAAATGATCTTTTTTCATAAAGCTTTCAAATTGGCTGTAACCACGGTATCGATTGTACTTTACATTAAATTTCATCAAATATTCATGAGGATGGTACCACGGTATATTAACTTTTCATTAAATTTCATCAAATATTCAAGAGGATGGTACAACGGTATCGATTTTACCACAATTTAAAAATTCAAACAAACGAAGATCTCGATCAAAACAAACCGAAGAAAAGTTTAACAAGAATGCGCATTAGGATAACGTTTATATATTTATTTAAGCCAAGCTCTAGCATAGCCAATGATGTTCTCGTTTATTATATATATTTTCTTTAAACGAACTCACCCATCTGCTGATCCGTTGAAGGCCTCCAAAGGTTCGATGGTTTGGTTCTCCTTTTTGTGATTTAGTTTCTGTTTGGAATTGGTTAATTTGAATTTAGCACCATGCACTTATTTTAGTGTGTTTTAACTCTTTGTATTTGTATATGTATTGAACACCGCAGACTATGTATGTGTGATGATGTATGTAAGAATGGACAAGCCATGTAAAACGAGAAGGCAAAGCTAACTTCGACTGTGCCGAAGTTTTAATACACTTGAAAAACTTTACTTCAACTGATTTAACCGGTAAAATATATATAGGATATAGATATCAGATATTTAAAATTATGAAATCATTGATAATAAAAATTTAATACCATAAAAAAACTTTTCTTAGTAAAACACATTTTCCGACCGATCGGTCCTATGGCAGCTATATGCTATAGTCATCCGATTTTGATAATTTTTTTCAAAATTATGTGAAAGCATATAAAACTAATATATACCAAGATTGGGGACGCTACGATAAAAAACAAAAAAGTTTTTCTCACTAAAAGTGGTTTTTGACCGACCGTTTATATGGCAGCTATATGCTATAGTCATCCGATTTTGATCAATTTTTTCAGAATTGTGTGGAAACATATAAAACAAATATATACTACGATTGGAGCCGCTACGATG
This sequence comes from Lordiphosa mommai, assembly GCA_018904225.1. Lineage (NCBI taxonomy): Eukaryota > Metazoa > Arthropoda > Insecta > Diptera > Drosophilidae > Lordiphosa > Lordiphosa mommai. The sequence goes on along the minus strand of JAEIFT010000367.1, from coordinate 13,217 downwards.
AAAATCAAAAAAGTTTTTCTCACAACGACTTATTTTTCGACCGATCGTTCCTATGGCAGCTATATGCTATAGTGATCTGATTTTGATACATTTTTCCAGAAATATGTGGAAGCATATAAAACTAACATATACCAAGATTGGGGACGCTACGATTTAAAACCAAAAAGTTTTTCTAACTAGAACTTGTTCTTAGACCGATCGTTTCTATGGCAGCTATATGATATAGTCATCCGATCCGGCCGGTTCCGACATATTAGTTGCGTGCAGTAAAAGGAAGACTCTGTGCAAAATTTCAGCTCGATAGCTTTAAAACTGAGAGACTAGTTCGCGTAGAAACAGACAGACGGACAGACGGACAGACAGACGGACAGACGGACGGACGGACAAGCGAAAATGAACTCAGCTTGTTGTCCTGATCAAGAATATATATAGTTTATGGGGTCGGAAATGAATATTTCTATGCGTTACAAACTTCTGGGCAAAATTAATATACACTTTTCAAGTGTATAAATATTAAGGCATGTAGATAAACTTTTTTACGCGATGTATTGATGTAAATTTCTTGATGATATTAATGAACGCACTGGATGTATAGATTTTTGGGTTTTCGACTGACAAAAAAATGTAAGAAAATACGCCACAAGAAAAAAATATAGGAAATTTAAATATTAGATTTTGAGCGACTTGACCGCTTTTTTCCACATTAAAATTCGTTTTCCCTCAAATTCGCTCTCTCACTGCACATATTCACATATGTGTTTTGGGCAGGGACCGAAAATAACAGTTATGGAAGTGAAAAAAATTACTACGAAATATGGATCCCCTGATAAAATGGAGTACATGAATCTTCATAATTTTGAATGGCGAGTCCTTAAATGTAATAAATTTTTATTTGCAATTTTTAGCACAAAAAAATTTTGAAATTGTTATATTATAATTATACCCTTGCAGAGGGTATATTAAAATTGTCACGATGTTTGTAACGCAGTGAAGGAAGCATTTCCGACCACATAAAGTATATATATTCTTGATCAGCATGACGAGCTGAGTGTATTTCCGTTTGTCCGTCTGTCCGTCCGTCCGTCCGTCTGTCCGTCTGTTTCTATGCTATCTCCTCCCTCAGTTTTGAAGCTATCTTGACCAAACTTTGCAAAATGCCTTTAAATACAAATACGCTGCACATTTGTCGGAATCGGCCGGATCGGATGACTATATCATATAGCTGCCATATAAACGGTCGGTTCAAAACCGTGTTCTAATGAGAAAAACTTTTTTGTTTTCCATCGTATCGTCACCAATCATGGTACATATAAGTTTTTTATGTTTCTACACAGTTCTGAAAAAATTGATCCAAATCGGATGACTATAGCATATAGCTGCCATATAAACGGTCGGTTCTAAAACTAGTTCTAGTGAGAAAAACTTTTTTGTTTTCCATTGAAGCATCACCAATCTTGGTATATATTAGTTTCATATACTTCCACACAATTCTGGAAAAATTTATCGAAATCGGATGACTATAGCATATAGCTGCCATTGGAACGATCGGTTCAAACCGTATTCTAATGAGAAAAACTTTTTGTTTTCCATCGTAGCGTCACCAATCATGGTACATATAAGTTTTATATGTTTCTACACAGTTCTGGAAAAATTTATCAAAATCGGATGACTATAGCATATAGCTGCCATAGGAACGATCGGTCTAAAAACTAATTCTAGTGAGAAAAACTTTTTGGTTTTCCATCGAAGCATCACCAATCTTGGTATATATTAGTTTCATATACTTCCACACAATTCTGGAAAAATTTATCGAAATCGGATGACTATATCATATAGCTGCCATAGGAACGATCGGTACAAAACCGTGTTCTAATGAGAAAAACTTTTTTGTTTTCCATCGTAGCGTATCCAATCATGGTACATATAAGTTTTATATGTTTCTACACAGTTCTGGAAAAATTGATCAAAATCGGATGACTATAGCATATAGCTGCCATAGGAACGATCGGTCTAAAAACTAATTCTAGTGAGAAAAACTTGTTTGTTATCAATGGTAGCGCCTTTCAAAAACTGCAAGGGTATTTAAAACATCGGCGTAGCCGATGTTAGCCTTCTATTTTTTAAATAAAAATTTTGTTTTAACCGTTAAATGGTAATTTTTATATAAACATTTTGAATAACAGTTAAAACTAATTTTTATTATAAAAATTTAATTTAATTTTTATTTTGTAATTTTTATAATAAAAATTAATTTTTAATTTTTATGAAAATTTTTTTATTATACAAATTTTTATAAAAATTACTAATCTAGTAGGTTTAAGTAAATCTTGTATCCTTCTATCAAAGATATTCTATAATTTACAAACGCTTACTAGATAAGTATTTTTATAAAAATTTTTATAATAAAAATTTTTCATAACAATAAAAAGTAATTTTTATTATAAAAATTACAAAATAAAAATTAATTTAAATTTTTTATAATAAAAAATTAGTTTTAACTGTTATTCAAAAAATTTTTATATAAAAATTACCATTTAACTGTTAAAACAAAATTTGTATTTTAAAATCATAGAATAACGATTATTTTGAAATTTTTATGTAAAAATTAGAAAATAATTGTTATTTCAAAATTTTTATCCAAAAAGTTATAACAGTTACGGTCCCTGGTTTTGGGGAATTTCCGATGTTTTTCGATGGATTAGAGATGAACGATTATAAAGATGGTTTATACTTCTTCTATACAGCTTAAGATGAGGGTAGCCGTCAACTTTTGACTCTTGGAACTAAGCTGGGCCGCTGAACTGTCTGCTTTTCTATAGGTAATGGATACAGTTTCTGGCTATTTAAGCGAGCAGAGACTTTGCTGTGAGGGATCACAGTTCCCAGGAAGAATAGTTGCCCACTAGTAGAGAAAATTTAATTAGCTAGTGGCCATTTTGCACAAACCATTTCTATGTTACCTGCTGGGGACTTGGGTTTCCTTTTCGTACGATTTTCTTGGCAAGAATTGCGTTCAGAACTCTGCAGAGGTCAAAATGCTACCAAAAAGTATTGTAGACGACTGAATTGGAGATTTTTACACAAAAAGAAGTTAGTTTTTCTTGGAAGGAAAAATGTGGAAAATCGAATTTTCACTTACGTTTCAAATTTATTGCTCTTCGAATGCTCCAAAGCTTGATTATATGAATGGGAAAGGAAGCTGCCTTAAATAGTGCAGGATGGCTGGGATATTTTAAGATTGTCGCCAGACCAATGCCAAAACTTAATTGATTTATATGACTCTAAATTAGTCAACTGTCCTCTTCTGCAGCTCCAACGAAAAAGAACGAAGCCAAGACTTTTGCCTTGCCGGTAACCTCGTTTGAGAGGGAAAACAGAGAGAGAGAGAGAGAGAGTGTGCCGTTTGTCAAAATGACATTTGGGCTCTCTCAATGTTATAGAATTGGAAAGCAAGACTGTGTCTGTTAAAACAGATCGTTGCGGATTTAAAAAGAACGTTACAAACTGACTAAAAATTTAAATATGATGTGCAGGGTGGAAGCAATTACAAAATAACATTGGTGACAGAAATTGTACATTACATTGTCTGATTCATTTAATAAAATCTTTAACCCTACGGATTGTGTTCTTTCTGGAATTGGATAAATCAATCATATCATTAAGACTAAAACTGGTATATATAAGAGATCTGTAATAAAACTAGTAAAGCTGTGTTATGTGAGCCTGTAATTCAAAAGCTGCCCTCGCCATGGGTCTCCAAAGGTCTGTGATTGAGGCATAGGCAGATGAAGTCGTTCGGCTAGTAGTTAGTGAGGAATAGAAAGTCAAGTGCAGCAGTCAGCAACGACGAACGTTTTATTAATTTTTTGCGCTCGCGGATGTTAAAAATGAAATCGAAGTGCAGTTTTTTTTATAAATAATTTAATGCAATTGAACACACAAAAATCAACGAACTCGTAACCCTTAAATTAACCAAACAAAAGGCTATAAATATATATAGATATATATATGTTGCTTACAATTGAGCGATTGGCAGAGGTTTTTATTAATATTGCTATTGCTGAAGTGAAGTGCCTTCACCCCGAGCCCTTCCCGCTGGCCCAAAAGCGAAATTTCGGCAGCTTTACACCGTCACACAGGCGCTCTGGCTTAGCACGCGACGCCAGCAACATATCTGCAGACGACCCAACAACGTCGGAGACGACAAGGGAGTCCCCCCGCCATACACCCATAGACGACACGCTGAGATCCATGAGGACAAGAGAGTCCCCCCGCCATACACCCACGCGCAAATCTACCCAGATTCGGCAACACCCGCAAGCCCAGACGATCTGCTAGACACGAAACCCAAGGCCATCGGCAGCTACTTGACTGCAAGTGATCTTCTAGGAGGAAGAGGGGAAAAGAGGGGATGTCATAGCTTAGGCTGTGGCCAGCCTAAATAATTGTTGCTGAGCACACAATATTTGTAGATTTCAATTGTTAGGTTTTACATAGCATTTAAATTGTCTTTGAAGCGCAGCCTTCTGTTGTGAGCTTAAAACAACTGGTCTCATGACCTTCATATTAAACAACTGTGTGTTTTATCGTAGGCTGTATTCTGGCCAAAACTAACTTTGACTTTTCAGCTTCCCTTTTTTGTATGCTGGCGCCAACATCAATATATCGGGGTAAGTCCCAAAAACCACACATTCAAATCCAACAAACGAAAGAATAACACCTCTGACAGTCGCAAATCAGAGCATTTGGACTTGCGAGGGTGGTCTAAATTGTTGGATATTTGTAGGCAACAAGAAGATATATACAAATTTCTATAATTGCATTTTTTTTTGAGTTTATTTGATATGCAAGCATTTTTGTATCTTTTAATATTAATGATTTATATTTTCTTTTTTTTATACAATATATTATTTGAAATTTATACTGAAGTTATAAACTTTATTTTTTTTTTAACTTTATTTTTTTTATACATATAATGTTAAGGCCACAGAGCAATAAACTAAACATTGTTAATTTGAGTGAAATAATGTCCTGCTAAGGCGATCTAATTGGTGTTGGTATGGGGGGGAGTGGAGATTTGAAGCGCTTTTGCTTCTATTGAGGAATGGTAATTGACTTCACCTCTGTAGATAGACAGACCTCTTATTCCTTCTTTTCGTTTTCAAAATTTACCTTTTTGTTTATATATATTAATGGCACGAACAGATAATAAATTTATTGATTACGTTTACTAGGTATCGTTACCAAAGAACCTTCCCATCTGGCGAGCTCAGCCGGGCCGAAATCGTGCCGATATTAGGTCCGCGGTATCTTAGGAATTGTGGAACGTAACAATTGGCGCCCAACGTTTGTGCATATACAGACTTAAAGTTTTTAGTTTTGAGATTTGATTTTTTTTAGATGAAGGTTTAACGGATTAGCTACCAAAATGGTTAGTATTCTACGGGCCATTTTGTGAGGCAAGCCGCAGGTATGACAATATGCTGTCGAAAGTAAAGCGATATTGTTTGGGGTTTGATTTTTTTGAGAGAGGTTAAAAACAGTCAAAATTCCGCTAGCATTTTTCAGTTCGGGATATTGAAATTTTTCCTGGAAACACAAACGAGGAAGAGTAGAAGAGCATTAGTCTCATCTCCAGAACATATCAACACCAATTTTTTTATATGAATTTTTCATTCGAAAACGTTAAGGGATTTATATTACATTTGATTCCTAGTGAATTACAGCGTTATTATCAAGAAAAATTAATTTTGTTATTCTTGTTTTCAACAGCAATTTGAACTTGATTTTTTCAGCATTTTTTATACTCTGTACAGAAGGTACAAAGAGTATATTGGGTTTGTGCAAATGTATGTAACAGCCAGAAGGAAGCATCTCCGACCCTATAAAGTGTATATATTCTTGATCAGCATCAACAGCCGAGTCGATATAGATGTCCGTCGTCCGTCTGTCCGTCCGTCTGTCCGTATGAACGCTGAGATCTCAGAGATGGTAAGAGATAGAGGTTTGAGGTGTATGGAACAAATATTTCTTATACTTGCAGGCAGATCAAGTTTAGTTTTTTTTTTTGCCACGCCCCCTGCCTCCCCCGCAAATCGAAAAAAAACGTCTTATCTTCCACAATTTTTTAGTAAGGTTGTTCGAACCTTCTAGACTTATATTCTACTCATCATTACTTGTCGAGCCCCCATACATCGTTTTCCGATCAGATGAACGATAGTAGAGTTGCCACCCCCACAATTTGAAAAACACCTCAAATATCCCACAATTTTGGAGTTAGGTTGTTTGAACCTTCTAGACATATATTCTCCTCATCATCATTACCTATGGAGTCCCCATACATCGTTTTCCGATCAGATGAACAATAGTAGAGTTGCCACCCCCTTTTGAAAAACACCCAAAACCCGCAATTTTGGGTTTGGTTGTTCAAACCCTCTAGACATATATTTTACTCATTAATATCCCCCATAATTGTTTTCGATCAGATGAACGATAGAGTTGCCACCCCAAATTTGAAAAACACCTCAAATATCCCGCAATTTTGGGTTTAGGTCAACCTTCTAAATATATTCTACTCATTAATACTTATCGAACCCCCATACATTGTTTTCCGATCAGATGAACGATGGCAGAGTTGCCACCCCCACAATTTGAACAAAATCGAATATCTTCCACAATTTTAAAGACAGATTGTTTGAACCTTTTAGGCATATATTTTAATCGTCATTACTTATCGATCCTCCATAAACCGTTTCCAGATCAGATGAAAGATATTCGAATTTTAGCACTGCCCGTAATCGTGACGTGCAATTGCAGCAGATTATGTGATCCCACACTTTAAAGTTTTAAGTTATATACAAACAGGTACAGAGTATATTACAGTCGGGCTTGACCGACTTTCTTACTTGTTTTTAATTTTTTTTGCTTTACGAATTTTAATATTATTTGGGTTTTGACAGTAAAACAGTAGTGTCGCTTGTAGAAAATAGTTGTCTTGGCGAATGGACCTGGGAAAGTTGAAAGCAGGGGCTTCATCGCAGCAGATCCGCCGAATCACGCGTAGTGTTGCCCGAATTCCATCCGAGGAAGCCGTTACCCATTCCGAAATAGATCCAGTAGCTAGCGAAGTAGAAGGCAACCGAACAGATCATTTCGAAGAAGACCAGCCCGTTAGTTTTTGTAGCCGGCTTGACCAGTTGGGAACCGTTGCTGGGTACGAACATAGTATTATGGAGGGCGCAGAAGAGGTTGATGAGAGAGGAGCCGAAGGTGGTATGATCGGTGAAGCTGGCGATGCAGAAAGCAGGAATGGATTAGCAGATAATTTAACAAGTGAGTTTCCAAATAACGAGCGCACGGGGCGGCAGCCTCGGGAGAGTCTAGAATATTTGGCTAGGCTCCAACAAATGATGTCGGGAGTATTGAGCCAGAATACAGCTGTTGCCCAGGCAATATCGACAATGCGGTCGCAAGTCGACAGTATAAATTTGCGGCTAGAAGATTTAGAGATCTCTAACCGAGCCGCACATGAACCACAATTGAGGAATCAAGGAATGGCATCCACGCCTGCGCCACAGCTGCGAAGAGTAGTTTTCGAAGATACATTTGGAGTGCACCGAGATCCTATCAGCGGGCAAGGAATAGCGACAAACACGGGTCCACAAGTGGGAAATAGGGAGCAGCCACGGCAGATGCCTCTAGATCGATGGAACTTAAAGTTTGTTGGGACCAGAACGGGAGTAACGGTTCAGAGCTTCGTGTTTAGAGTGGAAAGGATGAAGGTTCAATATCAAATTTGCGATGATCAATTATTTAAAGAGTTCCACTACTTGTTAAGCGGAGCTGCGGAAAAATGGTACTGGCAGACGGTGGAAAATCATCAAAATGATGCAAGTTTTAATTATGCGGCCATGAAGGAAGAATTCACATCGGCCTTTTCTACCTCAGAGTCAGACTTTATGCAAAAAGAGTCCTAGACACATGACAGTCTTTTGACTCATTTTATACGGGTACACAACCTGCATTTTAAGCTAAGAAAAATCCCAAGATAGGTTGGTTGGTATTATCAAAGATAACTACTACTTGTTACTGCGAAAAATAGTACTGGCAGACGGTGGAAAATCATCAAAATGATGCAAGTTTTAATTATGCGGCCATGAAGGGAAGAATTCACTGCGGCCTTTTCTACCTCAGAGTCGCCTTTATGACCATAAAAGATCCTAACAGAAGCAGCAACCATGAGAGTCTTTTTGACTCATTTTATAGCGAGGTACACAATCTGAATTTTAAAGAAAATAAGTTGGTTGGTATTATCAAAGATAACTTGAGTTCACAAATGGGTACTCTATTGTATGCCGCCAGAAGGACGACCTTGTCAGAGCTTCGAATAGATGGGGCCAAAGCGGAGAGATGGATAAGAGATCGACGCAGTAAGGGTACTGGGCGAGTTGTAAGCGAGGTGGAAGTTGATCAGGAGGAAGGAGACATCAGCCCCGGACATGTAGAAGCCTTCCAACGGGCGCGACAAGGAGCTCCCAATCCAAGCAGCACCAGTAAGACAGGGGCATTTAAGACTGGAGTGCCAAGTATGCCTCGGGCAGCGGTGGCTGGAGGAGACTCGTTTTGCTCATCACCGTACCACCTATATTTATGCTTCACATGTGGAATGCCCAGTGATTATTTCAGCAAGCAACGGAGTGACGGATCGGGGAGCTGTGCATCAGCTTTCCACCAGTCGAAATGTTTCGCATGTGGGCAAAATAAGTCCTATCTGACGGTGGATCCAGCTTTTTTTACCGCGCCGCTGCCAGGTGCATCGGGAGGCCCTGGGCAGGAGTTCTTGCCCCCGAAAACCAATTAGACCAAACTGCGAACGGCCTGCAGGCGACATCGGGCCCCATGAACCTGCAGCCACGTAAGTTGGAAGGAGCCAGCGCGCGTATAAAAACAAAAGAAGCTGAGAAATCGAAGAATATAAAATTTAAAAAGATTGAACAGATGAGGCAGCGCGAAAAAGATGTAAGACGTCTTAAGGAGGTAGTAGTAGCAGCAGTGGTATCGGTGCAAAATGATAACCGATTCTTTGCTAAAACAAAGATAGATGGAGTCGAAGTAGTAGCATTATTAGACTCTGGTGCCAGCGCAAATTGTATAGGACGAGGAGCTGAGGACTTTTTAGTTGACAGAACTGAAAAATTACGTCCACTAAAAGGGCAAAAAGTACGAACAGCAGATGGAGGTGAGACATCAGTAAAAGGCATAATAGAGCTCCCAGTTTTGTGGGACGGAGTTGTCAAGGAGTTGGAGTTCCTGATTGTTCCAGCGTTACAGCAACCATTCTACTTTGGGATTAGTTTTTGGCGAGAGTTTGGGTTATCAATCATCAATAGGAGCCCAGACATGGGAAGAGCGCAGAGTAGCTACACAGACCACGTCAGTGAGGCTAGTTCTGGAAACAGCTAGTTCTGGAGAACGGCGTACGCTCCTCATGTTTTGACACCGGAGCAAACCAGCAAATTGGAGCTGGTAAAACAAACATTTCCATCGTTCGCTCGCCTGGGGTTAGGAAAAACTACCCTGGAGGATAGAATCTGATAGAAGTCCATAATGAGCAGATCCCGGTAAAACAAAGGCATTATCCCATCTCGCCGGCAAAGCAAGCGATTGTGTATGCTGAACTTGATCGGATGCTACAGTTAGGGGTGATAGAAGAAAGTAACAGTAGTTGGAGTTCTCCTATCACTCTAGTTCAAAAAGGGTCCAAGAATCGGCTGTGCTTAGATGCTCGCAAAGTGAATGAGCGCACGATACGCGATGCATATCCTTTGCCGCATATTGAGGGTATCTTAAGCAGGCTTCAGGATACGTTTTTTATTTCTGCCATTGATCTTAAGGACGCTTTTTGGCAGGTGCCGTTGGAAGAAAAAAACAGAGGGAAAACAGCATTTACGGTGCCAGGAAGGCCGCTCTATCAGTTCACCGTCATGCCATTTAAATTGTGCAACGCTGCCCAAAGGATGTGTCGACTTATGGATAAAGTGATACCAGCGGCATTGCGGTAAAACGTGTTTGTCTATTTAGATGACCTGCTGGTTTGCTCACCAGACTTTGAGTCTCACATGGACCTGCTGCGCAAAGTTAGCAGTTGTTTGGCTACAGCCAAGTTAACAATTAATGTGGAAAAGAGCAAATTCTGCTGTAGACAGGCCAAGTATCTGGGGTACGTGGTAGGAGAGGGTCAACTACAAACTGATCCTGGTAAAGTAGAAGCTGTTCAGGACTTCCCGGAGCCGAAGTCACCCAAACAACTAAGGCGATTCTTAGGAATGACGGGATGGTACCGACGGTTTGTCCGGGACTATGCCACGGTAGCGGCTCCGTTGCATGACTGTCTGGCAAAGGACAAAATTAAGCATTTTTCACTCATATCCGCGGGAAAGGAAGCCTTTCAGGTTTTAAAGAGAGCGCTAGTGACAGCTCCGGTGCTTAGCACACCCAAATTTTGAGAGGCCTTTTATTATTCAATGCGATGCATCTACAATTGGAGTTGGAGGCGTGTTGTATCAATTGGATGAAGAGGAGAACGAGAGGCCTATAGCATTCATGTCCGCAAAACTAAATAAAGCTCAAAGAAATTACAGCATTACGGAGTTGGAATGTTATGCGGCGGTGTTAAGCATAAAGAAGTTTAGAGCGTATGTTGAGGGGATGCCTTTCAAGGTTATTACGGACCACGCCAGCCTCAAATGGCTTATGCAACAGAAGGATCTGGCAGGAAGGTTGGCCAGGTGGAGCCTAAAACTACAAGCGTTCGATTTCAAAATTGAACACCGAAAAGGATCTCTGAACGTGGTACCGGACACACTTTCACGGATGCATATGGAGGAGCTCGATATGAAGGAAGTTATGGACTTAGAGGTGAATCTGAAGTACTCTGAGTTCCAGTCGGATGAATACCAGGTGTTGCTGAAAACAGTAAAGGAAAAGTCAAATGAATTGCCTGACATCTGCGCGTCCGATGGCTATGTGTACATTGTACACTGTACAAGAGAACCGAATTTCGTAGAGAAATGGATGAGCAACAGGAAGCCTTGACTTGGAAGCTGTGGATACCCTCAGGCTGACCTAAAGGATTGGCGGAGCGCGCACATTACGCTGGAGCAGCTGGTCATGGTGGAATCCACAAAACTCTGGCTAGGTTGAGGCAACACGAAGGAATGTGAAGTGTGCCGGACAACAAAGACAACAAATAAATCATCCCGACCACCAATGGGCCAGCAGCAAGTCACAGAAAGGCCCTTACAACGACTGTACATCGATTTTATGGGCCCCTATCCAAGAACTTTGGGGGGGGAACCAATGATTTTTGTCTGTCTTGACCTACACAGTGGTGGGTCCACCCGTGGCGTGGGGTGTGGTGGCCTGCAAGGTGACAGAGTTCTGGAAACGCAAATTTTTCACCAGTTTGAGTGCCAGAGTTTGTCCATTCGACAATGGAAAGCAGTTCGTGTCCCATGTGTTTGCTGATATGAAAAATATGGAATACAGCACATTAGGACTGGTTTTTGTTCTCCACAGGCCAATGCGGCGGAACGCTCAATAGATCCGTCCTACAGATTTTGAGGACAGCCATAAAAGAGAATCAACGCAGGGACTCATTGGCAAAGTAGCATTTGCTTTACATCATAAAGGAATAAATATGGACCCGTATCAAGCTTCTGTTTGGTCTCCGAATGGTGCAACACGCGAATACCTATTCCATTTTACGTCAGCTTGAAGTGTCGCAGTCACAGATCAGGAGGTCTACGCACAAGGAGACCGAATGAGCTGATCAGGAACAAAGTGACCGGAGAGTTGGAATTGGCAACATAGAGGGCTGAGAAGGCATATAACACTCGCAGCCGGCCAGTCGTCTTTAAAGAGGGACAAGTAGTATACAGAAAGAATTTCCGACAAAGTAACCAAGCTGAGGATCCAATGCAAAGCTGGGGCCAAACAGAGTACGATGCATTATTCTCAAACGAAAGGGGACTGCTTTATATGAGCTCGCTAATACCGTCGGGAAGAGCGTTGGCATCTTTCATGCCAACGACCTGTAGGCAGCATGAGGACAAAGCGAGGTTATCTCTCTTATTAATATTGTTATTGCTGAAGTGAAGTGCCTTCACCCGAGCCCTTCCCGCTGGCCCAAAAGCGAAATTTCGGCAACTTTACACCGCTCACACAGGCGCTCTGGCATAGCACGCGACGCCAGCAACATATCTTTGCAGACGACCCAACAACGTCGGAGACGACAAGGGAGTCCCCCCGCCAACACCCATAGACGACACGCTGAGATCCACAGAGGACAAGAGAGTCCCCCGCCATACACCCACGCGCAAATTTACCCAGATTCGGCAACACCCGCTACTAGACTGCAGATACCTAAGGCGAAGAGGGGGGGAAGTGACATCAGCAGCTAAATTTTGAAGCCACGCAACGCTCAACTCACTATGAAACAACTGGTTTTCGTAGGCTGTATTCCTATACTAGCTCCACCAGCCCTCGGCCCAACATCAATATATCGGGTAAGTCCTAAAACCACACACATTCAAATCCAACAAACGAAAGAATAACACTTCTGACAGTCGCAAATCAGAGCATTTGGACTTATGAGGGTGGTCTAAATTGTTGGATATCTATAGGCAACAAGAAGATATATATACCTTCTATAATTGCATTTTTTTTTTTTTTTTTTTTTTTTTGAGTTTATTTGATATGCAAGCATTTTGTATCTTTTAATATTAATGATTTATATTTTCTTTTTTATACAATATATTATTTGAAATTTATACTGAGTTATAAACTTTATTTTTTTTATAAACTTTATTTTTTTATACATATAATGCTAGGGTCACTGAGCAATAAACTAAACATTGTTAATTTGAGTGAAATAATGTCCTGCTAAGTCAATCTAATTAGTGTAGGGATGAGGGAGTGGGGGATTTGAGGCGTTTTTGCTTCTATTGAGGAATGGTAATTGACTTCATCTCTGTAGATAGACATACTTTATTCCTTCGTTTCGCTTCCAAAACAAAATCTACCTTTTTGTTTACATATTAATGGCACGAGCAGATAACAACATTATTGATTACGTATCGTTACCAAAGAACCTTCCCATCTGGCGAGCTAGCCGGGCCGAATCGTGCCGGTATTAGGTCCGCGGTATCTTAGGAATT